>KN885582.1:14013-30883 GCA_000934455.1 Apostichopus parvimensis | reverse complement strand
CATTCACATGTTCGAACATAAAACTTTAAAACAACACTCAGATTGAAAACATAAATAAAGTATTTCAAAGAAGGTAAATGTGAACCTTGAAATAACAGGATTTGAACTATAGCTTTTAAAATAATGCACTACCTTCATTCAAAGAAGTTATTTACATTTACTATTTTGAATCATCCATATAAATGCGTTTAAATATGACCCATTATTATTCTTATGAATTGTTTACTCACGCTAATGTTTTCAGCTGAAGACACCGTTGTCCATATTTGACCACTCCTAACATGTTGTCCTGTGAAATTTCGTGTTCTGTTTGTGTTGTGAATACCAGTTTCTCAGTTGATGATAAAACGGGAAGACTAAGTCCGGATTCCAGAGTTACCTCATTCTGGTGTGCTACCTTAAAACTGTGGTCTATTTGGAGGCATGATTCTCCGATCTAAAGGTAATTATGGTGAAATATTGGCTTACAAATAATCACATTTTCCCTTTCATATATGTAACTCAAGTTTAGTCTTAACACCATCTGAATACAGACTCGTTGTTTCTTAGATGTTGTAGTTGTAAATCAACATCAATGTCTTGAACAAGAGAACTTGACGGTAATCATAACAATTGGTAACTTGGAATGAAGCACCTGCTTGATCAGACAATTACATTGACCAGTGAAAGACATAAACAGCTGAGCACAAATCATTTGTTATTCAATGATATAAGCTCATTTAGTTTTTCGTTCATGACAGCTTCTCTAACTTTAACGGACATTATTATGCCAGATACGGTTTTTAATATATGTACTGCAATGTCTAGAAAACTGCATGTTATTATGGTAACGTACACTGCTTATATTCTTCGTGAAACGGTTTGTTTGACATAAACACTTTGAAATATGTAATACTGTACGTAATACTGGCTATTAAAAGTATACATTTTATTTGACAAAAGGTAACCACCAAAAGCAATTTAGTGAGCTACCATTGTTTCCCAAAGCTAATTTGGATGTCAAGACATTCACATTTGAAATACATTTATTGTCTCGAAATATTTGGAAGAAATCAATTAAGAATAAGTAATTTCTTTTCAAGTTCTTGTTGAAGTTGATAATTTGTGACTCTCAATCCTAAAAATTCATCATTTTTTAACTCCATACACACACACCACAGATCATCTATATATAACACCATGCCCAGAGTAATATACCTGATTTTGTAAGACTGTATCGTCATACTATTTTAGACCAATACATTTAAAACTTCTGTTGAATCTTGTTGTTCGAAATCATTTCTATACATCTGAGAAGTCATGTTGTATACGTTTCCGGGGCAAAAGCGTAAACTTAATTAACAATTTAAAGTTTCAAATAGCTACTGTTCGGAAAGAGAGACCCAAGCTAAAAATCATCAGATAGCCAAATGAAATTATGAATTAATTCAACCAATGATCTGTTATTCCATGTAATGTAGACATATAAACAAGTATTGCTGCAAAATAAAGTTTCCATGACCATCTTCAGTAGATTCCAAAGTAGTCTACTGGTTTTCATCGTTTGGCAATGTTATGTTACAATAACTGAATGAAAACAATTTACCCTATGCCTTGATGCAATCTCAATAAGTTGAATTTTAGCTCTTTGTAAGAGTCTGCTATCAGTACGTCGAAGTGTCATGCCACCGGAGCAAACACTTCTCAACATCTTAACATCCTCCTCGTGCTCAACAATCTGTTTAGAAAATCAAAATAAGACACTACTGACTCGGAGTCTTTAATTCCAGAAACAAGTAAACTGATAAATGGAAATTGTTGATTCGGACGCATGAATCTAATTTGCCGATTGCTCGATGTAACTAAAAAAGTTATCATCAGGTTCAGAATGAACCATTCAGGAATATGAAGAAAAAATCTTTCCCCAGTGGTCTTTTACATTCAAGTGGTTTCATTGCAAAGTAGATGATTTCAATGTCGTGGATAGTCATGATTATCGCGTTTCCTTCTTACTACGAAACACACTAACTACATTATTAGCAGAAGGGAAGTATACATTTCAATTACAGAGAAGTCTTAATAGCATCATGACATACACTAGCAGGATATGAAGACAATGTTCTCATCTAGCATGGCGTAATATCAACATTGAACGAAGTGAAATATTGTTTTGTGCTGGATATTTGTATTGCATCCTAAAAGTTTTCAGGGTTAGCCTTCATCATTACTGAACACTTGTTACCTTTTATATTCCACAGAATATGCATTTGCTATGAAATATATATGATATTCATATGACAGAACACATGTTTATCCATTTACTTACACCGGAAGTCAAAGATTCCGTTGAGCTCAGTCGCCATTTTCCAGAGGAAACATCTAACTGGAAGACATACTCCAAAAGTTGCCAGAATACTGGAAAGAAAACGTTATGAATAATTTTAGTTTGATAAAGTTGAAACGTTAATTTTTAGTACTTTTGAAACTGTCGTCATATATGTGTTAATTGCTTAACATTCTGCTGTCGATTTGAGTTGTAAATTAATATAAATCGATTATTAAACACATAAACTGTAGTTAAATAAACCATACATTTATAAAAATATTTGTATGATGTTGTGGAATATTCTTACCGGTAACACTTCTTGAATTGATGTTCGATTTCAATGTCTCTACGGTTAGGGATAGAGGTAATACAAATTTACCATGGAATCTGTAATTAAATAAAAACAAAATCTACATCTTTTATATATATAGTAAATAGCATGAAGGCGAATGCTTGAAAATTACATCCGTGAAGAGGAAGAGAAAATTCACATGTTCGAACATAAAACTTTAAAACAACACTCAAATTGAAACCATCAATAACGTATTTCAAAGAAGGCAAATGTGTACGCTGAACTAACAGGAATTGAACTATAGCTTGTAAAATAATGCATTACCTTTATTCAAAGTAGTTATTCACATTACTACTATTTAGATTAATCCATATAAAAGCGTTTAAATATGACCCATTCTTATTCTTATGAACTGTTAACTCACGCTAAGGTTTTCAGCTGAAGACACCGTTGTCCATATTTGATCACTCCTAACATGTTTTCCTGGGAAATTTCGTGTTCTGATTGTGTTGTGAATACCAGTTTCTCAATTGATGATAGAACGGGAAGACTAAGTCCGGATTCCAGGGTTACCTCATTCTGTTGTGCTACCTTGAAACTGTGGTCTAGTTGAAGCCAGGGTACTGCGATCTAAAGAAAATTACGGTGAAATGTTGGCTTACAAATAATCACATTTTCCATATATTTAATATATTTACATATATTTCACTCAAGTTTTGTTCTTCACGTCAAATCTGGATACAGACTCGTTGGTTAATTGATGTTGTAGTCGTTAATCAACATCGCTATCTTGAACAGGAGAACTTCACGGTGATCTTACCAAATTGTAATTTGGAATGCATCACCTGCTTGAACAGACAATTATATTGATCAGTGAAATACATCAACAGCTGAGCACAAATTATTTGTTTTTTAACTATATAGGCTGCTTTTGTTTTTCGTTCATGACAGCTTCTCTAGCTTTAATGAACTGTCGTTTGCCTTGTACGGGTGTTAATATGTGTACTACTAATTTAAAGTCGATAAAACTACATGTAAATGTGACGACTTACACTGCCTATATTCTTCGTGTAACGTTTTGTTTGACATAATCACTTCTAATATTTCACACTGTAGTTCATACTGTCTATTATTGGTATACAATTTATTTAACAAAAGGAAACAAGCAAAAGCAATTTACTGTCCTACCTTTGCTTCCCAAAGCTAATTTGGATTTCAAGACATTCATATTCTAAATACATTTATTGACTGAAAATATTTTGAAACAATCAATTGAGTATAAATAAATTCTCTTCAAGTTCTTGCTGTTGTTGATAATCTGTGTTTCTTAATCCTAAAACAAAATCATAATTTTTAACTCCATTCACACACCACAGACAATCTATATATAACACCATGTCCAATGTACTCTACCTGATGCTGTTTGCATGTGTAACACATTAGCTTAGACCAATACATTTAAAACTTGTGTTGATTTGTTTGGTTCGAAATCATTTCTAAACATCTGAGAAGTCATGTTGCATATCACGGTGAGCCACGCTCTGCCGACAATTTGACACCTAAATGCAATATAGGCCTATATTCCACCAACATCACACAATGGTGGAATCGGAAAATACAGAATACGCCATTGCTTGCATTTTGTCGAATATGGCACTAAACGTTAACATTGCAACATATGGTAATAACCTGTGAGTACCTTTTTCCTTGATGCAATTTCAAGAAGCTGTATATTTGATCTTTGTAAGAGTCTGCTGTCAGAAGATCGTATTATCATGCCGTCAGAACACAATCCTTTCACAGCTTCAACTACCTCATCTGGATTATCTGGCTGTTCAAAAAGACACAGAGATGCAAATGATGCACCTCCTTTTACACTTTTAAAATATTTGATTATTCTGCTCGAGGCTTTCTTGTTCAGTCCACAAGCAAAACGAAACACAAATTGAAGATCGACAGGATTAATTTTGTTTAGTTTATATTTATGCCAGAAAGGCCAAAAGCTCCCGGCGTACGACGACAAATACCTAGCGGCATACCATTCAGCAAATAGTTTGTGATAGAAACGGACGAGTTCATTTTGTTTAATGTGATGAATATCATATTCTTCTGGTTCGTTGATTATTTCATTAGTTTTTTCTACCATAAGAATGCCGATGTGTGAAAGTTCTTCATAGCAATCATTTCCAACTGTGTCGATGAAGGTATTTTTTGGCCAAGCAATCATTTGTGTTTTTCCAGTGAGACCATCAAACGCAAGTCTGTTCAGTTTGGAGTATTCACGTATTGACTGATGAATTGGTTCCTTGTGATCTTTTTTCCACATGTGACTGTAAAAACAGTCTATCACGTATTTAAAGAAACTCGTCACTGAACTAAACTCGATTACACCTTTTTGATCATTGGCTACATGTGCAAATAGGACGCAGAACATTGGGACCTGGCAAATATCATTTAGAATTGGACTACTGTTCAAAGCATTTGTTATCCGTCTACTTGCTTCCTGGTCACCACCAGTAACTGTTCGTTGAATGTATTCATCCCTGGACTTTTCATCAAACCCAGTCAATCTAATAATAACAGTGGAGGGATCTAAATATTTTGGTAATGAAGATGATCTAGTGGATACCACAACCTTGACATTAGGGAACATCTTTCCAGCGAGTATCTTCATAATGTCAGTTTCTATAACACTATTCTTATCTGGATACTCATCATATCCATCCAACACGATAACCACAGATAAACTGTGTCTCAGTATTTCCAGGATGTCATCATCCGTCAGATGTGATTCCGCTGGCATCAAGACAAAACGAATAGCTTCAAATATTGAAGAAGTATTTCCCAGAAGCCTAAGTGGCAGCAGAATGAAAACAGCGACATTTTTGAGTGGTAATGCAACATTTCCCAAACACCAGTCATATGCAGCTTGAAGAGTAAGGATTGATTTCCCGTAACCAGGGTCTCCTTCTAATAAGATTCGATTAGATGGAATAATATCACTGTCAAAAATGTCTCGGAATGATTTCAGACACACTAAACCTGATTCTTCAAATGATTGCGAGTCATGTTTGAAGGAAGGGAGTTGGTTAACAAGTTCTAAGCCAGACTCAACATATATATCATCAACGCAGCATATCTTCTCTCGTATGTATGGAATTGGCTGAATTATTTTGTACCACAGGGCGTATGTGTGTTTTAAAGAGCTCGTGAAGATTTTTAGTTTACCTGTAGTGAGAAACGAATAGCATATTACAAGTTAACAGATCATCACATAAGCTAAGATAACAATTGATTACAATACATTGAGCCGTGCGGGAGTGTTATCTACAGCCCGCCGCACAATGTACAACTATTACAACTCTACGAAATTGTCATTACTTAGAAAATCATGCATAGTTGGGGACTTAAGATTGCTACTGGTCATGAATTTGCCGGTTGTAAGTCGGCTCCAGCCGGGATCCTAAACACAATAATCGGCACCAGTTTTTATTTGTGGTATCACTTGTGAAATATTATTGTCATGTAATATTTTTTGTATGTTATTACTACAGTTATACCCGGAAGTAGAAAACAAATTTAGGGCGCAAAGAACGGAAAAAAACTGAAAACATTATCGGCCTCCCTAACTTTAAAACACGCCCCCGTTCAAAGAAGTTAACAATTATGAATTAAAAGATAAATAACATTGTCATAAAGCCATTTGTAAATGGGATAAGTTAGAAGTATGAATTTAACTGGAGAATGTTGTTTAACTCTTCTCTGCGGTCAGTTATTCAAAAAGTACACACTTTTAGTCTCGTTTCATTCATTGAATAATAGCCAAAAACTTGTTTTTTACATAAAGTCACACAAAGTCACTGTGTATTTTTTTTGTAAAATGAGGCAATGGAACATTCAAGTTTGTATGTGTCGCATTACTTAAGAATTATAGTAAAATATCAAATTCAGATGTATTGTAAACGGCTTGACCTAATCATCGAGAATATCAAATTTATACTACTAAGATATTATACACCCAATCACCTTGCTTTATCATTACAAGCAAACTTTTTTATCTTTAATTGTCAAACGACCAATACACCTCTAGCTATATTTTTCAAACTTCACTTTCTGTTGAAAGTTGAGTGTTATACGTTACAGGTTAAAACATCCGATTTACCTCAAAAACTTCTGAAAAGCCTCCCGTGCATGGTGATTTGTAAATGATCTCACAAATCTTTAGTAAATAACCGATTCACCAATAATATTGTATCAAATCCTTAGTAAATAGCAGTAAGTCGATGGGAGTAATTCTCATTCTTAAGAATTCTGCCAGTGCCACATGAACATGCACATATAATGATATGCTTTAAGTTACAGTACCTTCTTCCTGAGCGTTAGACTGACCATCACTGGAACATAGTCTCCCTGTATGTTCCTCGTACAGCTTTTTCACACGTTCCCCAGTCCCAGAAAGACAAATTTTCTTCAGGGCACTCAGAAGTGTCAGGATACATGTTGGCTTTATATGTCCACTCTCTTCCATATAACGAATCATGAGAAGGCCCGCATTGGCTACAGTGCCCAGCTCCTCTATGATAACAGGCGGATAATCAAAGATTTCAGCAAGTTTAAGAACAGTTGCAACAGTCAGAACGTCAGCAAGTGCAACTTTAAAACTACCAAAACCTGTTGAAACTTAAGAAAGAAGATAAAAGACACAAAATTAGCACATGGAGCACTCGTTCAGATGTGAAGGAATGTTTTAACAGCGGATGCGTTAATGATATTAACATGAATACTTTAAACGTATCGATCAAAATCGAAAGACCTGGTAATCCCTTTCACTTTCCAAAATTTGATTTACATATGGCATTACTTTGTTAATACATACTTCGAATTAAATTAAAATCAAAACAGCAAACTACGATATAACTTAAGTTTTTGTTCCCTGCCAAGAGCACTAATTTGCGAGTAATAAAGGACTTTTTTTCAGATAATGAGTAGAGTCTTCCGACAAATTCATCATTTAAAATTAGTCGCATGCAGCACCCCAAATCCACTAGTTTGAATTCAACAAATCAGTGCACCTAGTTGGGACAATTTTTTTTTATACTGTAGTGTTTCGTTCCGCTTCAGAGTTCTCATACTGTCAGTACGAGCAGTATCTTGTTTCTATCAGATCAATGTTAGGAACTGTTTCTACGGACAATACCAGTGCTTTGAGAGCATGATATTGGAGTACAGTTAAGAGAGATATGAGCATTAGGAAATTGTCCCAACTGGCTGAGTAGCTGAATAAAGAAAGTATAATGTTGTAGTACATATTGGTAAACTTGTTTGCTAACGACGCCGGCAATGTGAAAGGCTAGTTATGTATGTCGTTATGGCATCGTGAAAATTATAGAAAAGGACGCAAAGAGCTGCTTTAGGCTAAATATCAAACCAAGAGGTACTAGTCTCTACCAATAGCATTGGGCATTTAACATAATTCCGTCATCTCACTCTATAGAGTGTGGAACTGTCAATGTAACTCTATAGTTCATTTTTTAGTTAAAGAACGTCATCATCACCCTGTGGCAATACTTCCATGTCTTGCATGCTCTCATATGGTGGTGAACCTCTCTTCTCACTGTCATTACATGAAGACGTTATACGTCACTTAGCTCACCCACTCGATAGAATATTATAATGTGGAATTCTACGGACAGCCATTGTAATTTACTCGTTTACCTTAATAACAACATTCCCCGTTACAATTCATTAGGATCGTCTCCATAACGCATTCACATTAAACATTAAACTTGAATGACAAAAAAAATGCATTGTGGTTTCGATGATGTAACGTGAGGCATGTAACATGAATCCATTAGTCATTTAACATGACATAATGTATAGTGAGGGTGTACAGCATACTTGGTCATATTAATACAGTGGAAACAGTTTGATGTATATAAATTCACAATGACACTGTCCTTTAAATGACCATTGACCTCAACAACAGGTGTCTCGCACTAAATTTGATACATCGACATATGACAGCTGTCTTTATTGCAATTGGTGAACTCACGACCATTGACCTCCGCCAACAACTTCAGGCTCCATGTACTCAATATGGTAAATTTACCTACCAAATATGTGATCTGTTCAAGCTTCTCTTGTAATATTAGGTTTAGGTAGGTGTTAGTGTAGAGAGACAGTTAAGAAGGGAGTGAAGTAAATGCGTTTAATTTGTTGACCCCAAATGACCTTTGAACTCCACAAAAACCAATAGGCTTCTTTTACTCAAAGTAGTACTTCTACACACTAAATATGAGGTCTGCCCAAGACTCAAATATTGAGATATCGTTGACAAGGGTTTCACAATTCGACATCTGATGACCCCAAATGGCCTTTGAATTCTACCCCAAAATTAAGCTAATTTAACTTAATGTTGTACTTTTACACATCAAATGTGTGGTGTGCCGAAACTTCCCTACGTGAGATATCATGTTTAAAAGGTTAATACAATTTGACTTATGGTGACCCTAAATGACTTTTGATCTCCACCAAAACTCTCTTCTTGTATTCAATGTGTTTTTCTATATTCATTTTAAAAAATGAGATCTACCTAAGCTTTACCTTGACATATTGTTTCCAAGTTTTGTTTTTACAATTTGACCCCTGGTAATCCTTACGATCTTTTTGTACGTAATGTGGTACTGCAATAAACCAAATTTCTAGTTGGTAGAACCTTCTCCTCTTCAGATATCGTGTTAACAAGCTGGTCGTCACAAACGCGCACACCCACACACACGCGCCCAGCCACCCCATCATGAATACAACGGTTACGATTATCATTGAAACACAAAAAAATGGCTTAAGATGTATGAATACAGAAAAAAAGTTCCCTATTAAGAGACACAGAGTATTTACTTTAATTAACTCTGTATAGAAAAGCAGAGTTTGTCACTAAATTCGTGTCAATTCTCTATTGTCTAAAAATAGTGTAGGTCTATGTTCCTGGAGCACACAGGGTTAATTTTAGCTAGCACATGTATCCCATATGCAGATATTAAATTCAAACAACACGAATTAATACTTTGATTGGAACAGATGATTAGGCTCATATTACCTTTCGATACGAATAAGTAGAGGGATAAACAAAGAATGATATGCATGTTTCTGCTAAAGACAAACTTGTAGGAGGAATACCATTAAACTTTACATCAAATTTTCCTACTTTCCTTTGTTGACATTGGAGGACATTGGCTGCTATCAGAAAATGCAGTTTTGAAAATTTTCATTCTGACTCGTACACTCCTCCTATAATATATAAACAAGTGCAGTCTAGAGTAGTTTGAAATGTGCTTACTTTCAATGAAAACGCGCAACACAAATGAATAAACAAGATCACTATCAACGGTTAACATCTAACAATTATTACAGAGAGCAAACACGTAACGTTATTTTATCCATACCCTTTGAATATCGCTGCAGTCAAAGTGTTTACCCTTTTATTTCATGTCCCTCGGTTGAACTTCATTTTATGTATTTACAAAAGCCGCATTTCTCTTCAAATCCCAGTCAAGGATTTGTTTTTCAGAGAATAGAGTAACTACATATATATGGACCTATTATTTTCTAGTTAGCTTCCTGTTACATACAAGATAATTTCTTACATTAGCTTAATTATGATTCTCCGAGATATCACACATTTTCTCCTTTATTTTGCTGTTCTTGTTTTCAACCTCAAACCCTTCATTTTAGATAGTCAAGTTAGTCAAAGCTTATCGGTATCTATAGAAATGAGATTTACTGTTATCAAAGCTACGAGTTAGCAACACTTGTTCACGATATGGCCGATCTTCAGTACTTTGGTGATTTTTCTCTCTTGGGTGAGTAACTTAATCATGACATTAATATTTTGAACGGTTAATTACCTTTGAGTGGAAGACTCTGGCCTGTCGTTGCTTGGAAAGACTTTTGTATTCTCTCAGCGAGACCAGCCAGATTCAATTGGTGTAACTTGTTTACAAGATTTGTAATACTAGTAGGAGTAATTACTTCTTGACTCTCCAAAAGATCCACCATGTCATGGCCAGGTGTCTCGGATCTCGTGATACGTTCAATCTTTCCAGATTTTAATTCCAGCAAATTTGATATTTTAATAATCAAGCGAAAATCCAGATGATCAGCTAGATCGTTTTTGAAACGGCCAAAACCTGCGACACAGAAACAAATGAAGGCGATGCAAAGAGATTCTTTAAAACATATTTTTGCTGTTTAAATTTGAGCTTGCATGATCAACAAGACATACAGTCATAGTTACGTGATTAAAACGATATGTACAATAATGAAAAACGCCCACACCTTCCTCCCCAATATAAGATTTAACACGAAAGAAACTAAAACATCAAGCTAAAGCAAACATAAGTATGAGAAGATATTTTCACGCAATTGCAAGTTAACGACACAAAGATTGTTTGCACGTCAAAAGGATACTAAGCGTAACTTTTCCACAGGTTATCGATAGGTGAACGTTATAGTTTGCTTTTCACTATTTTTCCAGATGTGCTGAACTACCATGCAGTCAACATGGTAATTGGGTTTGTTGACTGTCTTAATGTATACATATTAGTACTACGACATAACTCAAACACGACATTTGCATTCAGTCTGTGATAATAGGCTGGTTTATGTATCTGCAAAATTGTTAGGTTATCATCAGGGCGAGGCGGAAATTATTAATTAATACTCAAAGACATTTTGACTCAAATTGACGTACATACAGGTGTCTCAAATCAATCGTTTCCATCAATCCCTCCAGATTTGAATGCAAGCAAATTTGATAATTGTTGATTCACAAGAAGAGCATTGTAAATCACTACATTTACACTACGTTCCGAAAGAAATCAAGAAAGAAAGATGCAAAGACAGAGAAAACAATAAATAATAAAAGGCCATTGTTTTTTTTAATTTGACTGATAGTCATTTACCTGCTGCAGGGTTCGTCCCTGCGTCTCTCCCGGTGCTCTCAGAGGGTTCCGCCTCTGCCATCATTGACCTGTTGAACAAAATGAAACAAAATGAAAATGTAAGTTTCTGACGTCACGGTATCATTAACAACGAATATGTTCGAAAAGTCAAGTTAACATATTAACTTTTTCAAAGACACCAAATTAATAAAACCATACAAGATTCACCAATTCAACGTCAGAATTATAATCAACTGCAATTTCAACTTGCAGTGTTGGAAAACCTTGTTTAATTTCCTGCGAACACACTTCAAATAACTGCCGATTTTGTTGTCAATATTCGCGCAGCAAACTTACAGAGCACACATAGGCGTAGAGTGCGAGCATAATGGTTTGGGGTCCTGTGGCCCGCTTTAGGCCCCGGTGGGGCCAAGGGGAGGAACCCCTTGTGG
Source organism: Apostichopus parvimensis (assembly GCA_000934455.1). Lineage (NCBI taxonomy): Eukaryota > Metazoa > Echinodermata > Holothuroidea > Aspidochirotida > Stichopodidae > Apostichopus > Apostichopus parvimensis. The sequence continues at coordinate 18,895 of KN885582.1, read as the reverse complement.
GGGTTCAGGGGCGAAGGCTCCCGAAAATGGTAGTATATATGCGTGATTGGTGATAAAAAAAATAAGCGGGTGCGAAATACTGACTACTGTTTGAATTTACATTGACACGAAACTGATCAACATTTTAAATTGGCAGGTAAGAGTAGCTAGAGTAGTAGTAGTTATTGTTAGTCAGGTGGCTTAGCAACAATTTTCAGGATTAACGTTACCGGCCGAACAAAAGTACCAAATTTGGCATGGAGTTTCTTTTCGACCTATCTATTGATTTTATCCGTGGAACCCACTTGATCGGCTCCGATTTTTCAAGGTGGCGGCCAAAATCCAAGACGGCCGCCAGAAAAAAAGGAAATATCATATATCTGGCTGTAAAAATCGGAGATGAACAAATGAGGGGTCAATTCAGGTGTTTCCGGGGTCAGTGAAACAGATGATGGCCATGGCATGTTGCTTGAGTAACCCACTTCCAAGATGGCGGCCAAAATCCAAGATGGCCGCAAGAAAAAAGGAAAAAAAAAGGAAAAAAAAGGAAAAAAAAAGAACAAAAAGGAAAAAAAGAACAAAAAGGAAAAAAAAGGAAAAAAAAGGAAAAAAAAGGAAAAAAAAAGGGAAAAAAAGGAAAAAAAAAGGAAAAAAAAAGGAAAAAAAGGAAAAAAAAGGAAAAAAAAAGGAAAAAAAGGAAAAAAAAGGAAAAAAAAGGGAAAAAAAGGATAAAAAAAGAAAAAAAAGGAAAAAAAAAGGAAAAAAAAAGAAAAAAAAAGAAAAAAAAGGAAAAAAAAGAAAAAAAGGAAAAAGAAAAAAAGAAAATCTTATATGGCCGCCAGAAAAAAAAGGAAATGTCATATATCTTGCTGTAAAAATCAGAAATGAACAAATGAGGGGTCAATTCAGGTGTTTCCTTGGTCACTGAAACAGATGATGGTCATGACACGTTTCTTGGGTCCCCCATTTCCAAGAGGGCGGCCAATATAACAGAAAATACACTTGTTGTCACTGTTAAAGGTCAGTGGAAGTGTAGGCTTGACTTTATAGATTCTGATTCCTTCTGATTAGTATTGAAAATCCAACCACCAGACTGACTTTTAGTCGATGCAGTGTGAAAATTAGACAGATTTACAATTGCGTAATGTTTTTGTGACGTCGAGGGGGGAAGCAAAGGATAACTCAAAATTTACATTTTTAAAACTCTGCCACTTAAGAATGGCGAATATGGGTTGAAAGAAAAGTCAACGGACTCGGATATTTAATTTAGGTAACACAAAAACGAAATTAGTTTGAAACTTAAAATTCGATATTTGGGGTTATGAAATACACTCTTTTTATATATGTAAGTTTATGTAAGTTCCGGTTATTGGAAAAGGATGCGGGCCAGTGGTGCCGAAAAAGAAACCCACCCCAGAACCTAACAAATAAGGCAAAGAGAAACGAGGGATTCTCAAACGCAACGAAAACACCTTTCAAAAGGAGAAAGCGCAGTTTAGATGGTAGGTGGACCACACCATGCCCACCGCTCAAGGGGGTCTTTTACAGAACGGTCCCTTTGACAAGGTTTGGGTTGCGCTTTCCCCAAATGAAATTAAAAATGATCCTCTCCAATCGCACCAAGGCATTATCCGATGCAACGATCACCGTACCACCATACCAAAGGAGAGGAACAATAAAACGATTAAAAACTGTAACCTTCCCAGAAAGGGAGAGCCACCTCCGACTGAATGTGTCGAGCCTTGGCTCCACCTGATCAGCCTTCTCGGCCCAAGTGGTGGCCTCCGGGGCACCATAACCTAGCCAGATGCCATTTACCCTGATCATGACATCTGAACAAGTAGCATCGAACGGGAGGCATTGGCCGCGCCAACCGCCTAAACGCAGCCCTTTGGTCTTGGACTTGTTGAGTCTGGCACCAGTAGCCTCTTGGAAGGTGGCCAAAACCTCGATAAAGGCTTGAAGGAGGCGAGGTCCGACACAATACAAGTGACCTCATCGGCATATTGCACTCATTTAACTCTAACCCCACCCGGTACGTCGAAAACCCAAGCATCTGTCCAGCGAGGTACTGAGCGAACATACAACAATGGGGAGAGGGTACAACCCTGACGGACTCCCCTTCGAACCGAGAAGGGACCAGAAGTAAATTCGTTAACAATGACCATGCTTGTGACGTCATTATATAGTAACGAGACCCAACGAATAAACACTGAGTTCAATCCGAAGGACTCTAAGGATCTGAACAGAAAGTCGTGATCTACCATGTCAGAGGCCTTCTCCTGGTCCAATGAGACAGAAGGTCCTATAGAACTCAGCAGGGAGGCCATCGGGACCGGGGGACTTTCCCTTCTTCATCGCTGCTACCGCTGTTCAGAGCTCGCCAACGGAGAGATTCGAACCCAAGCTATCGTTTTTCTCTGAAGGGGGGGGGGCGGCCTTGTCTATACCAGACAACAAGTCTTCCTGGAGATCCTTGCTAACAGCAGCCCTGGAGTACAGGTTCGAAAGGAACGACCTAAACAGCTCCGATGACTAGTGACCTGACTTAGCGTGTGTTTTTCGCAGAATTGACGTTGTGTTTATGAAGGGTGCACAATCGTACAAAATCTCCCAATGAGTCGGTATTCACATATGGTCGGGTTTCCCTCAAGTTACCCTATTATATAGTTGACTCAATGTAATCAGTCTTACATGACACGCGTAACTCCCATATAATAACGTGCTTTGCGACAGAGACTATCAACGGTCGATCGCACTTCAAAGTTCCCCTATAAGTCCTAAGTGGCTTTCTGAGCCAAAGTGACACAATTAGAATACCAGCCATAACATATAGTCATTTACACGTTTGAGGACGGAAGGTTTGAAGGTCCCGATCAGTAAAGGGCACAGGTGGTCTGGAGAAAGAATATATGACATTTCCTTTTTTTCCAGGGGGCCATCTTGAATTCTGGCCGCCATCTTGGAAGTGGGTGGACCAAGCAACATGCCATGATCATCATCTGTTTCAGTGAGCCCGGAAACACCTTCATTGATCCCTCATTTGTTCATCTCTGATTTTTACAGCCAGATATATGACATTTCCTTTTTTTCTGGTGACCGTCATGGATTTTGGCCGCCATCTTAAAAAATCGGAGCCGATAAAGTGAGTTCCACGGATTAAATCGATAGATAAGTCGAAAAGAAACTACATGCCAAATGTGGTACTTTTGTCCGGCCGGTAACGTTAAATTTGCTAAGCCACCTGACTATGTTATGATGTTGTAAAATGAAAGAGATTTATTTGGTCTTACAATCCTTAAAAAAGTTTAACTTACAGAACTGTTTTGGCTCCATTCTCAAGGTAATTAGGTAAGTCAGTATCGGATCGGCAAAGTAATGCAAACAATTATTCTTAGATGTTAAAGAAACGTAGGTCAAATATCCTTATAACATCTTGGTTAGTAAAACACACCTCAAACCAACTGACTCCACCGCAAGGGCAAAAAGGAAGAAGATAAAAAATAAAAAAATAAAACTAGCACACGGAGCACTCCTTTAGATGTGAAAGTTGTTATAACAACTGATGTGTTAGGGATATGAACGTAAACATTTTCAACTTATTGATCATTACGTAATGACCTGGTAATATCTTTACTTTTAAAAGTTTGATTTCCATAATATATCATGTTGTCAATATATTTCATGATATTCGCATTAAATTCGGCAATTTTACGTGTTGTTATCAAAGAAAAGTGAAGATGGCTTTTCAAATAAATTAGACAACATACACAATGCGTGCAAATTGTTCAGTTTTTAAACTTACCGTTCACTGTCTTCCTCACATCAGGTTTGATGTCCACGGGATTAAAATTGGCAACCATCTTTGATCTGGAGTTTCGCATGCAAAATACAAATGTGTGTCAATTACTTTTAGTGTAAATTCTTTGCAAAGTTCCACAGTCAAGACAATAAATGGATTACTCGAGATATAAATGGGTTTCCATAATGTTGATACTTTAAATGGTTAATGTTACATTTTTGGCAAATTTCTGTGTCCCTCTTGCGATCGATAGTGCTAAACTTTTTAATTGCTAAACATGATGTGTATGAAGCTATCTTTTATTGTACATAAATGCCTTTAACCTTATAGTTATAATACGAAATTGAATTGTTGATTTGTCTGGCATAAGAAATAAAGAAACAAACTCAAAAGCAAGTTTATTTACATAATTTAAATTTGACGGAACCGAAAAATTGGTTTTGAAAGCATAAAGACAAATAATATTGATTTTGTACTTATAATATATAAAAAGAGGTTAGCACGTATTGTTTGAAAATTGCTATGTTTTATATAAACATCTCTGAATAATTACTTTTAACCTTAAATAATAAATTAATTTAACTATACACCCATGCATAGCCTGTGACTGTGACAGGATATCAGCTGAAGTATTACAAGAAGGAGGACCACTGATGAATCAAATGCTCCTCAAAGTCATCAACAAAGCCTGGTCAGATGGGGAGATCCCAGAAGACTGGAGCAGTGGTCTGTTCACTCCTGTCTATAAGAAAGGTGACAAGCTTGATCCTGCCAATTACAGAGCCATTACTCTTCTGTCCATTCCTGGAAAAGTCTTCTACAGGATGCTGCTTACTGGAATCCAAGATCCTGTAGAAAACCACCTCAGTAAGGAGCAGTGCGGATTCAGAGCCTCCAGAGGAACAACAGATGCCATCTTTACAGTCCGCCAGATCTTCGAAAAAGTCATAGAGAGGAAAACACCGCTTCACTGGAACTTTGTGGACTTCAAAGCAGCCTTCGACAAGATTTGGAGGGAGTCTCTCTTGAAATGCCTGCGCTCAATTGAGATAGATCCAAAGCTAGTAGAACTCATAGCAAGGATGTATGAGAAAACAAAGT
>KN885581.1:47100-67234 GCA_000934455.1 Apostichopus parvimensis | reverse complement strand
CATAACATTAAATATGTAACGGTAAAACATGTCTCCACTACAGCTACAATTTAGAACACATCACAGCATATCAAAACATACTGTAAAACATAACACTAAATATTTAATGGTAAAACGTGTCTCCAATACAGCTACAATTTAGTACACGTCACAGCATATCAAAACATACTGTATAAAACAATGGATTCATGATCTAAGGCAAAGTTTCTGCTAGCTTATTGAAACTTCCTCTACGATCAAAATATCTCTGACTTCTGTTTTTATGTTGGACAAAAACCAACAAACAAATGAAACTTGTACATCACACTAAAGGATAAAACAATATAGCAGAGCAGAGATCAGAAAGATCATTGCAACAACTTCAAACGAACATTTTTGCTTCGAAGCATTGTGACAATACTGTACAACGGATACACGGACGACAGACGGAAGAGAAAAGTCGCACGAGCAAAATCAAAGGAGACAAGCAAATTTATGTTGGGGCAGTCTCAAATTCTCTAGTGTCTTGAGATCTCTGACAGTAAAATAATCAAAAACCAACAAACTGGTGAGGTTAACTTACATTTATATACTGGCTCTCTCCACTCAGCACAGTGTAGGTCTTATCCTCCAGGATGTCAAGGTCATTCACTCCCACGAATCCGATGCCAATGTTAGGAACGGCACCTGAGAATAATTGAAAGACAGAGTTTAATCAAAATTGACTGTCAATATCAAGCTCTTTGGATGGATTTCATTAATTTGACTAAAAAGAGAAGATTAAAAGAAGAGTAAAATTCATTAAATAGGTTGACTTTTTAACCTTTAACACTATTAAAAATTTGGTCACAAATGTTTGGAAGTTTCACACAACCTTCTGAGTAACACTCAGATTATGAAAGATTGCAACTGAAGATCTAAGAATTTTTCTATTTTTTTTATTATTAATGACCGATTCCAGTAAAGCAAACAAAATCTAGCATAACAATCACGTACAGAAAGCATAAATGGAAGGGTTCAACAAACTTGGAACATTTGCTCCATTTTTTTGTGCAAATGATACTAATAACCTAGTTAAGCTAATAAACCTGTAATTTTACAGGATAATCATGTCAAATATTAGTTCTCAAATATTTCCCGAATCGAAACAGAGAGCGACTTAATCAAATATCATTGTAGGCTAGTGTGAAAAGACTCTTGACCCATTTTCTTTCAACTGCTCTTTTATTTTTCTTGAATTTTTTTTTAACCTCTGTATAATTGACAATGTAAGAAGGAATCGTTTGCTGACTTTTTCATTTTGAACCAAATTTAATAGAGTTTCATTCTCCTCAAGTAAGTGTCAACAAGTTTATTGTCTCTGAACTCCTAACTTCAATATGACAAATTTAAATGGTAAATATGGAACTTAGATGGTTCAATATCATCCAATTTACCGTAGTTCTAAATTTCATATTATTTTCCCAAATATGTGGTATTACGCAGAATTTCATACTTTTTCAAAAAATTATGCTAACTGCAACAAGTCTGCCAATTATCAACAAATCTCATTCTTCCAAGTTCTCTTCAAAGAGTTCTTTTTAACAATAGCGTAACTAGTGATTTGTATCTAGGATTGTACAAAATAAATAGGGTAACACCAATGAATGTGTTTCATGCCTCCATCTTACTCGATAGATGACAAACATGAGTTCACCTCACAGGTAACATAATAAATAACTCAAATCCCATAAATGATAATACAGTTCAACCAAACCGTCCGAGGGAATTCACTTCCTACAAACAAAAGCATGCAAAGAAGACTCATATCTAGGTATGGAATAAGATAGCATACATATAAAGAATAGAAAATTAGGTTAGGCTGAACTGTTAAGAGTCACTGTTAGAGTCAACACACCCAGTTGGGACAATTTTTACTGTAGTGTCATGTCCCGCTTCAGAGCACTCGTATTGTCAGTACGAGCAGTATGAATATCATGTTTCTATCAGATCAAGGTTACGAACTGTTTGTACTGTCAATACCAGTGCTTTGAGAGCATGATATTGGCGTACAGTTTAGAGAGGTATTAGCATTAGGAAATTGTCCCAACTGGCTGGTCAACATGAGGGGTTACTGAATATGCAGCATGAGGGGTTACTGAATTATCACCAAACTGTTCCCAACAAGGAAGGTGAGGTAATTAAGGGGGGAATCAGTTTCATTAGTAGTCAACTTATTTTGTGTAGATGGAACTTATTCCTTCATTTTTTTAAAACTGTGAGAGTAATCCTCGTTCCGTTTGCTGTGCATTGAACTGAAGGTTTAGAGTTCACGAGTAAAAGAGTCATATTGCCAAAACTTTCCATCCATTTACACAAGGTCACACCAGAAATGATCTGGTACCATCCACAACTCAACGATTGTTAGAGAGAAATGGTTATCAAGAAATAGTTAGACTAAATGGAAATTAAGAGAGGTAAGGGTAGGAAGAGATAAGTTACTTCAAGAACAAAGGAGAATGAAGCCTGTCACAATACAGCAATATTTAGTTTGTTTTTAACATTTTTAACTTCTTTGAATGAGGTTATGCCCTTGTAAAGTGTCAGGAATTATCATCCCCCCTTAACACCCCCCTCCCCCAAAGTAAACCACCGACCAAATCATTCAACAAGAGATTGTCAGGATGGATAACTGAAATGTATTTACGAAACTGCAGTCAAGTCTGGATTAACATTTCTTTCCTTTTCTTTTTCTATACTAATTTTATTTCTCTATTTTTTTTCTTCATTTTTTATAGATTGCTGGAATATTTCTGGTCATATCTAACAAGAGTTCTTTAGACGCCCATGCCAGCATCATTGTAACAACAAGACAAGTACTGATCCCTGACAGTATCGAGAGAGTAATATCATAGATGATGAAATGCCACCGGCTGAAATTAGAGAGGTCACAGTTTCCGACTAAACGGTTGAAGAGAGAACGTTAGTACGATAGGATGATGGAATGTTTCCCAAAGAGCAGACGTTGATGAAATAAGAATCAAATGATAACAGGATAAAGGTCAGGAACAGACTATGCACAGTAATAACAAGAAGGCAAGTAGTGACAACACTGCATATATCAAACTGCACACTTCAACAAATCTTTCACAAACTACGTCATATTTTGAGGGAATTTTTTTTTTTTTTGGGTACAGTCAGAAAAACTGGATTTTTTTGGGGGGATCTGTAGCAAAACTGAAACAGATTTTAAAAGAACATGGTATGAACTTTAATACCAGAGGGAAATAAACACACAAGAAAATGTTCAGGAAGGCTTATTTTGGAATCACAAGTCGTTTGTCATTCATTTCATTTCAATGATGCATTTCTACAAGTGAATTAAATTCTATTGGGAGAAAACTTCAGATTTGGAGTGAAAAACATGCCATTTCAAAAATATTAACAAAAAAAGGCTGCAAAAGGTGGCACACTTGATATATGCATTGCAATCTCTAAAGACCCAAACACCGGATAAGAAACAGAGAAGAGAACAGATAATAAGATGCCGAGCGGCCAGGATATGGTGAAAGCAGACCACTGGATAAACCACCTACCTGATGTGGGTACACTTCCTGTAGTAGACACAGTGGTAGGAGGAAAGTATATTGAGGTTGGTGGTGGTATAAATATTATATGTTGCAGTGCATATGCAATTAACAGTGTTAAATGGAATTATTGAGCAATTTTATATATCATATATGTTAATATCGGCGAAGACTAAAATCATTGTTAAACTTCAATTGTTGAAATTGTTATCAAACCATGAGATTTTTTGACTAAAGAAGTAGAATATATATAAACACTGATTTGTGTTGTTAAAGGTACATATGGATTCAAAGTAATGTAATGCAACAAACTTGCTAACTCCCCCTTTGTGCAGCTCAACACCCCTACCCCTCTCTACCTCCCCCTCCACTCTCTACAACCCCCTCCTCTCTACAACCCCCTCCTCTCTACAACCCCCTCCCCTCTCATAACCCCCTCCCCTTTCTACAACCCCCTCCCCTTTCTACAACCCCCTCCCCTTTCTACAACCCCCTCCCCCTTTCTATAACCCCCTCCCTTGGCCAGGTGAGTGAAGGTCATGTATATAACTGCATAATGTAACAACTCAAAATATTCCTTCCTCTCCTATGCTGATCTCACTTTTATTCTCAACGTGGGGCATATTACCTTGTCATATTTCACAAACTAAACTAAACATTAATTAATTAATATGTATGACCTCATAAAATGGGGGGGGCAATGGTTATTATATATACAATGTATGTAAGTAGATTAATGACGATACAGAATAATATGCCTGCTTATTAAAATGAGCACGATGTATTTTAGATAACATCGCTTTTATAACTTAATATACAAGTAGAATATATAAACACTGATTTGTGTTGTTAAAGGTACATATGGATTCAATGCTGGGCCCAGGGAGGGGGTTTTAGACAGGGGGAGGGGTTGTAGAAAGGGGGAGGGGGTTGTAGAAAGGGGAGGGGGTTGTAGAGAGGGGGAGGGGTGTTGATGAATATAAATATTTTGCAAGTGCGAATCAAAAAGGAAAACTGGCTTATACTTGAATATTATTTATTAGTTATTTGAATGTAAACTGTAAGGCATATTAATTCTGGCATTGATATTTATAGATTCTTCACACATTCAAAATAATAAAATACTCGACCACACCCCAGAAATAAATAAATGTATAAAACACAGGTTCTCTGGAGAGGGAGTTGACAGACTCCAGTTTTATTTCTATCATAATACTCACCTTCAAAGGCATAGACCAACATGGATTTGGTGACTGGGTGGTGTGGATTATCATTCTTGTCTAAGACTACAATGGGGAGCACGTTTTGTCCTGTGTTCCCTCCTTCATCGCTGATCTCGATGACAAGATCAAAGCTTGGGTTCTCTTCTCTGTTAATGATCACATTCCCGTCTGTCCTGATCGTGAATGAATCGTTACCTGTACAGTCAATAAGCAATACGCCATTCTGAAACACACCATCGAATCTAAACTTTACTCCCATTGTCCAAATGAATGATGAAGTGAAGCATACAAACATATAGATACATGATTGATGAATCATATGTTCATACAGATACATGAATGATGGAGTGAAGCATACATACATACAGCTACATAAATGATGAAGTGAAGCATACATACAGATACATGAATGATGGAGTGAAGCATACATACATATAGATACATGATTGATTAATCATATGTTCATACAGATACATGAATGATGAAGTGAAGCATACATACATACATACACACATACATACATACATACATACAACTACATGATAGATGAATCATACATACATACAGCTACATGAATGATGGGGTGAAGCATATATACATACAGCTACATGAATGATGGAGTGAAGCATACATACAGATACATGAATGATGGAGTGAAGCATACATACATACATACATACATACATACATACAACTACATGATAGATGAATCATACAGCTACATGAATGATGGAGTGAAGCATACATACATATAGATACATGATTGATTAATCATATGTTCATACAGATACATGAATGATGAAGTGAAGCATACATACATACATACATACATACAACTACATGATAGATGAATCATACATACATACAGCTACATGAATGATGGGGTGAAGCATATATACATACAGCTACATGAATGATGGACATACATACATACATACAACTACATGATAGATGAATCATACATACATACAGCTACATGAATGATGGGGTGAAGCATATATACATACAGCTACATGAATGATGGAGTGAAGCATACATACAGATACATGAATGATGAAGTGAAGCATACATAAGTACAAACAGCTACTCAGAGACAGACACACTGACATAAAGAAGGCTGCAATTTCCTTCAAAACCTCTGACCATAGTCAAAAGTGGCTAGTGATACTAATATGTTGAAAAATCTACTGGCTTTCTTGTCAAAATTGCAACCTGGGGGAGGTGTCTTAAGTGAAAGGGAGTAGTCCCCTGAGGCAATTATTATATATTTTATTTACTCCGGGTGCTTAAATGCTGGAAGAATTTGCCTTCATCTATCCATCAGATTCTTTGCCTTTTTCTCAAAACAAACTGCCCTTCTGTTACACCATTTAAACAAGATGCCTCATCAGGCACACGTAGTGCGAAGACTGCATCACCAGCTAATATCTAGCTGCTTGAATCTCTTTTTCTTTTCAAATCTGTTTCTCAATTTGTATAATTATGCTAAAGTCAATCTCGTTTTCTTTTGTGATCACTCAACTGTGCAATGAGGTGTATGCAACACAATGTCACCATCAGTGATTCTTATCTTTCAACAACACAAACAAGAAGGACATGTGGCAAGTATAAGCAAGTAATACTACTGTTTTTGAAAATCTATGATTAAAATAACACTAATGAATTAATTACATAAACATATATTGATAAACATATGCATACCTTGGTTGTTGGTACCAGCAAATAAAGCCTTTCCAGGCTGATCGGGAATGAAGAAGCTGAAATCTGGGTCAGGTGGTGTGAGGTCGTCATCTACTGCACCGACCACCGCTACCCACTGGATTCTGGTAGTGTTCTCTTCCACGTAGCCGACGTAGTTCTCGGCAAACCGGGGAGCAGTGTCATCGACATCTGTCAGGGCCACTTCGACCGTCGCTGAACCGGAAAGTGGAGGGGTGCCTTTGAAAAGAATTGGGCACAGACTTAAACTTCTTAATTTGTAGAATTTGTTCTTAATTTGTTAATTATTACAATAAATACGCCAGCACACCATACAAAGAAAAAAAATCCCCAGCAGGCCTCAATCCGTGTTCTAAAACCGATGTCTTTCGCTGTGTTCCCTTAACATCTTGACTATCTCAAAATATTTCAGTGACGACAAAAACACAAAAAATTTGTTTTATATATTAAAACTGACTTTTGATAATGGTGCGGAAAATATAAAACCTTGACAAAAAGAGGAAAGTAATTTTGAAGACTTACTATCACCAAACTGAGTAAAAATAAGGTTGTCATCTTAACTTTGTAGATCAGCAATTTCTTAAATTGCCAGAAAGACCATTTTTTTAACTCCCGTGCATCATTAGAGCTGCATTTTGGATCTGTATTATAACTGTGCATGCTTCTGACCGAACTCTGCAGCAACAATCATCCCCAAAAGTAACTGGATAGTGATCAACCAAACAAAGACATCTCTGTGGTAGAAGCCCTCAGTTGGCCCTAATTGATTAGTTACAAACATTTTTAATCCCAACAGAGATTATTCTGTATCCGTTACTTAATTTAACAGTTTAGTTTATCATTTAACAAACCTTATGACAAAAAAATTCATGTAATAACTGCTAGCAGGCTGGAATTGTTTAAAACCGTTCTTGTTATTCCACTTACCTTCATCAGTGGCCAGAACGGTCAACACGTGAACTTTGACGGTCTCTCTGTCCAGTTCTTTGCCGTCAGCGACCTGCAACTGATTGCCAATCATGGTGAATAGTCCTTCAGGGTCAGACGTGGGGTCAACAGAGTAACTGTCCAAAGAAAGAAAGAAGTCAGATATGAGAGCAGCACTGTCCTCTCGTTCGCAGCAATTTTAATACTAAGTAACAAGATCAACTTATGGTTACAAAATGTGGCTCTCCAGCCATGACCAAAACCAACAGAGGGCACTGTCATAGTGGTCCGACAGAGGGCGCTGTCATAGTGGTCCTATCTAGTTACTCGACTTGACAAGTTGCAATCTATGACTGGATTATAATATTACCATGTGTTGATCACTGTCATAGTGGTCCTATCTAGTTACTCGACTTGACAAGTTGCAATCTACGACTGTGGATTATAATATTACCATGTGTTGATCAGTCATAGTGGTCCGTTACTCGACATGACAAGTTGCAATCTATGACTGTGGATTATAATATTACCATGTGTTGATCACTGTCATAGTGGTCCTATCTAGTTACTCGACTTGACAAGTTGCAATCTATGACTTTGGATTATAATATTACCATGTCACTGTCATAGTGGTCACTGTCATAGTGGTCCTATCTAGTTACTCGACTTGACAAGTTGCAATCTATGACTGTGGATTATAATATTACCATGTGTTGATCACTGTCATAGTGGTCCTATCTAGTTACTCGACATGACAAGTTGCAATCTATGACTGTGGATTATAATATTACCATGTGTTGATCACTGTCATAGTGGTCCTATCTAGTTACTCGATTTGACAAGTTGCAATCTATGACTGTGGATTATAATATTACCATGTGTTGATCACTGTCATAGTGGTCCTATCTAGTTACTCGACTTGACAAGTTGCAATCTATGACTGTGGATTATAATATTACCATGTGTTGATCACTGTCATAGTGGTCCTATCTAGTTACTCGACTTGACAAGTTGCAATCTATGACTGGATTATAATATTACCATGGGTTGAAATCACTAGTAGTATACAATTTCATCATAACTATTTGAGAAGAGAACTTTTGTGTATTTTCCGTTTGGCTAAAATACACAAGTGGAACCATGGACTAGTCGGTCACCCAGCCAATCAGTACGCAAGTCTGTAAGCCGTGTTCGCAGCCTGTGACCGCCTCGCAAGCAATACATAACACACATATACATAAATCCATTAACCAACACACACAGCTACATACATGCACACACACACACGTACTTGAAGTTTGGTTATTTGACTTTGTTAACAATGGAAACATGCCATACCTTAACTGATCATTAGGTGAAACTCCCATCAGGATCACTTGCCATTACTGCTATATTACTGTTTACACACATATTTACTTGAAGTTTGGTTATTTGACTTTGTTAACAATGGAAACATGCCATACCTAAACTGATCATTAGGTGAAACCCTATCAGGATCACTTGCCATGACAGTATTACTGTTTACACACATATTTACTAGAAGTTTGGTTATTTGACTTTGTTAACAATGGAAACATGCCATACCTAAACTGATCATTAGGTGAAACTCCATCAGGATCACTTGCCATTACTGCTATATTACTGTTTACACACATATGTACTACAAGGTTGGTTAATTGGCTTTGTTAACAATGGAATTATGGAAACATGCCATACCTAAACTGATCATTAGGTGAAACTCCATCAGGATCACGAGCCATCACTGTGATGATTGTATTACCGGGGGCAATGCTTTCAAGTACAGTGCTCGAATACGTCGACGGATCAAACACAGGCGGTTCATTTTCATCAGTCACAGTAATCGATACAGTAGCTGTATCTGTGAATAGTCCATCACGAACTTCGACCTCGAGGGTATAAGATGTCTGCCCGCTCTCAAAATCTAACACCTGCAAAGAAAAAGAGCAAAAGAATGATACCTTCCATAATAAGTCCGCTGAGTTTTGTGTTTTACGGGAGTTGAGTTGGAAGGAGACTTAGATGACTCAGCAGTTACATGATTTTGAATGAAACTGTTCGTCAGATTTGTAACATACATCGCTGCTTCACGGCATTTGGACGTTAAGTTGGCTGCCTCAACAAATGTTGCCATGAACAGGAATGACCTTTGTACCATCCAAACAAGGACATCAATGTCCAAGAGGGTAACAACTTCTCAGAACTATATTATTTGCTCCTGCCATTGTCTCCAATCGCCCCTCTCCTCTCCACTTCTTCTAATTCACTCACAATTGTTTATTCTTTCCAATCCCTGGCTATATATATCTCTTCTGCATTATTTACTCTCAGGTCAGGTCACGGATTGCGGCTCTTTGACGGTTTAATCTTACTACCAAATGTCCTGTCTTGTTCACTCATCTTCATTTTTTCACTTACCCAATTTAAATTGTCTGTCTAATCTATTTGAACGCTTCTTTTTCCCCTACTAGGTATCGACATACCAGCCCCTCCACCTTTTAAAATATGCATTTATCTTCACAGGCTTTTTGAAGGAGGAAATAAAAGCAAAGTTGGTTAACATTCCCCCCCCCCCCCCCCCCTCTTTGACATTTACTACTCCACATTATCTCTCACATTCAGTCGCCCATTGAAAGTGCAGGAGGCTACATTGCATGACTGACCTTGAAGACACAGGAAGACTACGAAACAAAAGAGAACAAGTTTTACCTTCTGGGGATAAATCAGGCCTCGTAGTGTTGGTGTATCAGTGTATACTGCAAATGCGTCGTCTGTGTCACCAGACACAATTACAAAAGACACCTCATGTGTAAGCTTCAGATCGGCGTCAGTGGCCATCACCTCCACGGCAGTGTCTCCGAGAGGCAAGGTCTCAGGAATGGTCTCGCTGTAGGACCTTGGATCAAACACTGGCGCATTATCGTTGACATCCTCAATGGTAATGGTTGCAACAGTCTCAGCTTTTAAGAAACAGGAAAAGGTACAACAGTTTAAATTACTGACAGGATTTTTACCAATGCAACTGATTTGTCATTTTATAAGGGTAACTGCTCCTTGGCAATCAGCAGAAGAAACACCATATATCTGAGTGGTAGGCAGAATAATGTGTTGAGGTACCAGTTCACAGAGGGTATATATTTCATTTATATGATACTGCAGAAATAGGAATAATCCAAAGAGCACTGGTGACTTAGGGGCCAAGAGTACATCATACTACACTGTATATTAAGGTAATGCTAATAACAGGACCGGCAAAGTAAGAACAACACCCATGGTTCTTCAGAGGTCCAAGTGTTAAGACTGCATCATCAGCTTATATGTAACAGTTTTGAATGATTATCTTTTGTAATCGATTCTTTCTTTAATTGTTTAATTTAACACCGTTTTGGTTGTAGTCCAACAGTTCAAATGCAATAGAATGGTAGGTCAAACTGTCATATATATTGTACATCCCAATTCACATTGTTTTTTTTCTTTCTTTTTGCCATCTTTCTGTTTGGTTGGGTTGTATCTTACCAGTAGAAGTACCATCTGTAGCAGTGACTTTTATTGTGTAAGTATCCTGTGTCTCGGCATCCAGTTCATTGGGTCCTACAGCGGTAGTAACCACTCCAGTATCGGAATCGATTGCAAACTCGTCGCTCCCGTCATTTGGATCATTTGGGTCGGGTACTATGGCATACATTAAACGACCGTTTGACGTGTTAGGATCATCCCTGTCCTCAGCAATGACTTCCATTACTTCCGTACCTATAGAATAAAACCGTTAATTATTAGCTTCATATACACCAAGGTGGCTTTAAAGAAATGGATAGATACATTGATAGATAGACAGATAACCATAGATAGATAGACAGACAGACAGCTAGACACACAGATAAACATACATAGATAGATAGAAAGAAAGATAGATAGATACATTGACAGATGGATAGACAGATAGATCGACAGACAGACAACCATAGACAGACAGACAGCTAGAAAAACACAGATAAACATAGATAGATAGATAGATAGATAGATAGATAGATAGATAGATAGATAGATAGATAGATAGATAGATAGATAGATAGATAGAGAGATACATTGATAGATAGATGGATATATCGATAGATAGACAGACAATCATTAGATAGATAGACAGACAGACAGCTAGATAGAAAGATAAACATACATAGATAGACAAACAAATATATAGATATATTGATAGATAGATGGATAGATATTACATATTAACCCTGTTAAAAAATTATAGTCTATTAGAAAAACAACATGTACTTTTACATGACCTTGGAATCTATAAAGCTTGTCGGTCATGCGGATAGCGATAGAAACAGAGTTCCAAAGCTTTAGCCCACAAAAAGGCGAAGGCTCTAGTACTAGGTTTGGTGCGTACCCCTGGTACAAAAAGTAACAGGGGAGCCAGGCGAGATAACAATAATAAGGTTCTTAAGGTAATCAGGAGCAGTATTAGTGTGAACAAATTTGTGGACAAGCAACATAATTTAAATTTTAAATCAATTTTAAATTGGTGAGACATCATCCCTAACATATATACTAAATGAAAGTAATATTTTACTGACAGTATCAAGTGGTATCTTTAGCATTATCATCATAAAATATATCACAAGTTTTGACTTTCATTTCAGAATTTAGTATCACATATTTACACCAATGTTATAGTCTGCTGAAATACCTTCAATTACCTACGGAACATAATTTTACAATTGACTGTTATTTAATGTAACGCAGTTCATTTCGGAAAGGATATAAAAAAAACCTTTTTTTACAGACAGTCTCAGCTATAACCACTATTTTTAATTATTTACCTATCAAAATGAAAATTTCTTTCACAACCTTTGTTCATTATCTCCGAAATGGAAAACTTCCATGGGTTTTACGGAAACACTTAAGTTTACAACCTCCTAGACGGCATACCTCTCGGAGACCCTTCTGGAACGGACCCGGCATATTCGACCTGTGGGAACCTGGGCTCGTTGTCGTTGATATCAGTCACGGTTACCAGAACTGTAGCGTATCCTGGGAGACCATCTCCATCTTCATCCGTTGCTATAGCGATGAGGACATATGAAGCTTGCTCCTCTCTGTCCAATACTTCATTGATGTCGATAACACCTGTCCGTCTATTAATCGTGAAGATAATATTGGCACCGGTACCATCTAGGCTGTATTCGATTACACTGGCAACGGTATCACCGTCGACTGCGTTAACCTTGGTAGAAAGGAAAAAAACAAACAAAGCTTGAGTAAATTGAAATTGAAAACTATTTATTTCCACTTCACGGTTCACCATAACATAAACGAAGTGAACATATAACATTTGAATATACAATACAAATACATTCCATAGGAATTAAACAATTGATATTTACAAATGATGTGAAGTGGGGGAGACCTGGCAGAAGCAGAGCTTATCAAGGCCGGGCTACCAACAAAAAACACACACAACCCCCCACCCCCCACCAAAATACACCTACACATAGGAA
This sequence comes from Apostichopus parvimensis, assembly GCA_000934455.1. Taxonomy (NCBI): domain Eukaryota; kingdom Metazoa; phylum Echinodermata; class Holothuroidea; order Aspidochirotida; family Stichopodidae; genus Apostichopus; species Apostichopus parvimensis. The sequence continues at coordinate 54,295 of KN885581.1, read as the reverse complement.
AAGAAACTAGAAACTTTACACGTGCTTATTTAATAAAGACCGTTTTAGTTGTCTTTTAAAATGTAAAAGTGATTTTGAACTATTGACCTGGGTAATACTATCCTTGGGAATCATTTGGTGACTACATTATGTAAAGAACATTAAAGAGTTTAGAGGGCATCACAAAAAATGATCATAAAAAAAATTACTTTAGTTCTGTGTATAATAGCTGTTATACATCTTGATTAATAAAAAAAAAATTAAAAAACAGATCATCATCCGACCACCCCCCCCCTCCATCAGCTCGCACATTGCAATATTACACCTTCTTCCATTACCATAACATTTAGTATGCTACATACCTCTAGGAGCATTCTTGGTATATTATTACTGCCGCTCTCCTCTTCAATTTCAGCTTGGTAAAGTATCTGATCGAATTCTGGTCGTTTGTCATTGATGTCGATCACGTTCATGTAGATGGTCGTGACAGCCGAATGCAGTCCGTCGTTAGCACTGTACTCCAGAGTGTAATTTTGAACTTTTTCGAAATCCAGTCCGACTGCAATGGAGATTTCCCCCGAATCTGCGTCCACTTCAAAGACACCGTTCGTGTTTCCATTGGTGATGAAGTATCTCAATGTGCTGTCTGTGGGCAATGACAATGATACGCATGAGAGAAACAGACATAATAAATCATGAAACATTCCTTTCTTGTGGTTTTTCCCTCCCCCCCTCCCTCCCCAAACTTATTCCTATGAAAAATGACAGCCCCAATACAAACCGAACCTGCCAAACAAGGATTTGCATGGAAGTAAAAATTATATCTTTGGGGAACTACAAACAAAGTGGAGTGATGCAAATATGCACAAGTAAGTAAAACTTTATTTCTCCTAAAAGAAATTTCATGACTCGCAATTTATAAGAAAGGTAACAAAATATAAAAATGGAAATATGTGTATATACAAATAATCAGAGAGCTGTAATGATAGGACTGTTAAACTTACCAATGTCTAAATCAGAGGCTGTCACCTGAGCTACCGCAAATCCTATGGACTTATTCTCGAAGACACTTACAATGTATGACTCACTCTCAAAAGTGGGTGGGTTATCGTTGATGTCCAGAATATCAATCCGTACACTCGTTTGTGCTGAGAAGAATAAGTGATCATGCAACTTTTACAAAAAGAAAAATTCTTCGGATGGAGAGAGGAGTTTTCACTTTAAAATGAGGAAAAAAATCAATCAAATTACGAGATACCTTTTTTTGGGTAAGAAGACAAAGTAGAGATTAGATTAGGAATTTCTTATGGTCCCATGACGGCTGCTGTAACAATGTGAGGGCATTAATTAAACGATAAGTAATTGGTCCGGCCACGCCATCTTCATGACTTACCTCTGTTCGGTAGAGTCGTTCCTCCAGCTAAGGGCTCGACGTTCTGCGCAATCACATTTATTAAATAGGTTTTAGTTTTTTCTCTGTCAAATTCAACAGTGGTTGTAATTTCTCCAGTGGTAGGGTCAATAGCAAAGTTTTCCCAATCCACATTTTCAGGTGGTTGATCGATGGAGTATCTCATCTGAAACAAAAAAAAAACATCCTTATAGTATAGCGATGTTCGGCAATCAGAACTTTGAAGACAGGATGAACCAAAACATAGCAGAAAGATTTGTCCAAACAAATTAAGTTTCACACAATAAAATTAAACACTAATGAACACTAATGTTTGTATTGGATTATTCACCATCCTAATTCAGTCTTAACTTTACAATGCGGGCTCTCCCAGCATTTCTTATGACAGCACACTTCATATCTGTTTAAAAATCGTTGCAGTAGAAGTCAAAGCATGGTCATCGGGTGATCGACTAGTACACGGTTCCACTCGTCCAGTTTTGCCGAAAGGGAAAAACATTCTTTAGAAAACACAAAGTGCTTAAAACAGTTAGCTTGATGTAAAAATTTGAAACAAACAATATTTAAAATGGATCTCCTCTTCGATAATTATAGACAAAAAATGTTTAGGTTGCAGGCTGGAGAGCCCGATTGGAAGATATGTTTGGCGTTCGGTTTCACTACAGTTTCGAAACTGGATGAGAAGAGCTGCTGAATCACGCTACTTTCACAAAAGCTTGGATTATTGAAGATTCATTGGCAGCAATCAGTTCTAACAAAATTGTTTCAAAGAATGTGAAAAAGTTTGAAGATAGTGCCGTCACGTCATCAAGGTATACGACAATAACCGTTGACAGTTTGGGTCATCAAAATGGAAAAATTTGAGGAAAATCGGAAGAAGTCGTAGTTCTGGGTATGTATCGGTTTCCCGGCCACTGAAGTACCGTGTTCGAGGACTTTGACAAGGGCATCAAGGACTATATACGTGGGTTAACAGACGAAACGCACATGACAATGAAACAAACCTCTCGGAATTGTGGAGTACTGTCTGCATCCTCTGCAACCACGGTAGCTACAGATGTACCAATCACCGAATGTTCCTGAACAGTAGCATCAAAATCAACTAAGGGAAACCGTGGTGGATTATCGTTGACATCCAATAATATGATCTTGACATTTGCCTGAGCTGGAAACGACCCCACGACTCCTTCAGCTACTATAGTCAGGTCAATTCTGAGAGGGGGGAAAAAAAAAAGCACAATATGGTGGAACGATGGAATGAATTACGCTACAATTACAATACAGAAGAAGCATTGCTGTAACAAATTTGCGATCTGAACGATGATACATGCAGTTACATTACAACTTACCTTTGGTTAAGTATAGTCTATAAGTGACAACTTACCTATAAAATCAATTCCAATTGTGAGTGAAAATGTTTGGCTGAAAGTGTGTTCAGCCATTAAGAACTTGAAAAGGACCATTGACCGCATTTCCTTGAGCTACTTTTGTGTCTCTTTTCCAACTTTTACCAATTGACAATAACTTTTTTCATGGAAGGAGAAGCATATCAGATCATTTCATGTTTTGACATAATACCTTCATACTTAAACAAATTGCACCTGCTGGTTTATTATGTTAAATTCAAACTCAAAGAACAATCTTGAGATGATTCATGAAACTTCCTCAAGCAAACAGCCCTTGAACTGAGCTGTACAGACAGGCAGAATAACTAATAGATAATCAAATGTTCAATCAAAGAAACTAGAAACAAGGAGACAGGGTGCAAAATCCCTTTTGAAATCTCCCAAAGTTTTACACCTTGCATTCAACTCCAATATTCTACTCATTTCTTATCTAGATCTTAGATATAAACCCATTTACAAAAGCAAAACAAGTTTTAACTCACTCTTCAACAGTTTCAAAGTCTAAATCTGCTGATACAATAATGGTTGCTTTTGTAAAGCTTTCGTCATTAAGCAGCACAAACTTCGCCGGAAAGTTCGTCCCCGGTCGGGCGCCTCTCAGCAAACTGTATGTGATCCTGTCATCAGCTACGCTTCCAGGAAAAGAAGCACTGTATTCTCCGATCTCATTTTCGAGTGCATTGGTGGAAAAGTTCTCAGGGATAGTAATTACTTCGTCAAAGGGATTGAACATGGGAGCAGCATCGGCTGAGTCTACAATCCTGATGGTGAGAGTCTCTGTGGTTTGGCGTATGCCATCGGAGGCTCGGATGGTTCCTGTCCAAGTTTGATCAGAGAGCTGGGAAATCAAAGACACAGATGCCCATATTTAGCATTGGAAACCAGAAAGCCAGTTGGGATTGGTGATTCCTTGCCATATGATTTTGCTCAAAATATCAGCATTCCTATCTGACTGATGTAGGGTTAAATTTGTCCAATATTTTAAGTAAGAACCAGAAAAGATCAGTGATTTCAAGCTCGTTGGTTTATAGCACTTCCCTGTGGCGTCAACCAAGTAATTCACTGGTATACGATTTCGCAGTATAGAATTTTTATTCCAAAATGTTTCAATATCCAGGAAGAACAGTCTTCCTACATGAAATATAGACACATAAATGTATGAATAAATGTATGAGCAAACGGACAATTTCTTTCACCAATTTTGAGCTAGTAAATCGGTTCGACAACCAAACCATCCCTTTAATAATTGTTATATGAATGAATGAGAGTTATATGACATTGTTTATCCTTTGTGAAATATTTTCACAACCTACTGCCATGTCATCTAGTATAAATCTCAGAGAAGAAGGCAAATTTTTAGGCCATTTAAGACACCTGAAGCCGATTTCTGAGACCATTTGAAACACCTTGAAGCTCAGGGGGTGAAAACTGATAAGAACAGTGTTAGTGCACATTCAAAGCAACAATCTGAAGCAGATTTCATTTCTTGGATGATTGTATATTTTATTGAAGTCCTATTGAGACCCTTAACAACATTAAATGAACTGAATTTGACCAAACTAAAGAGATATTAACATTTTAAGAACTTCCATTTTAAGGCCCGCCCACTCTTTTAATATTCATGAGATGGTAACAACAAACAATAGGGCACATCAACACATCATGGGACATCTGCCTACCAAGCATGACACATGTGGTTGTTGAGCTACCGTGTTTACAAGCTAGCAGTCACATCCACACACACACATGCACACCAGCACATTTACAAAGGTTACTGCATGCATTTTAACATACTTTGGTCACTTGTCACCAACCCCAGAAACAAGTGCAGCTGAAACAATAAAATGGATTTTCTACATGGAATATTTGAAATCCATCCAAGCTATACATAGTGAGATACGTTACATACAAGAAAGGATGCAACATACAGAGGCCATCACCATTACATGGATCACTTGCATTTCCAGCTTTTAAAATAGGTTAAATACAAATACAAATATATCGTGACGATAAAATAATTTACATGGACCAACAGTGAGACCATCCATCTAGTAAATGTGGCATGTATTCATTTCGTTGATATCTCTGGATGGAGAAGTATTTGCCACTTAATTCATAGAAACAGTACTATAACCCCCTTAACCAATTTTTATTTTTATTATTGTCATGTTTAATGAGGGTAGTCCTGCTCAGTGCAGAAGCAGTGCTTTCCAGAGGAGCCCTCAAAACCAATCCATCAACATAGGCTGACAATTTATCTTGCAGAAATTGAAAATGTGAAAGGAACTTGTTGACCTGTACACAAACATGTACATGTTACATTTATGCAACCAATGACCCCAGTGACTAACTAAACCAATCCACACACTATCAAGAAGAAGCAGTTGGAATGCCGACTGCTTCAACTGTGGGAACAAAGCAGGGTGAATTTGACAGGGTATAAAAATTAAGTGGCTCGTGAAAACAAATGATACTGTCATATTCATGAGGCACGTATACATGATAACATAACTTACTGGTTCCAAGTCTTGCTTCACAACGACCTCACCAGTAGTAGGCACCATTCTGAAGTATTCGATACCAGAGGAGTCCAACGAATATGTTATCACCGAGTTCAAGTCCGGGTCCACTGCTTCTACTGTTACCACCCCTTGTCCGACTGGATGACTCACTGGAATCGTAGCTGCAATAAATCCAAACAATTCAGCTTGTTTAACCTATTGCTTGTGTCGATCACGTGAACCAACGCTTACATACAAGGGTTATAGTGGTTCCCTTCTAAGCACTGTGTCAGAGTAGAAGCTGCAGCAGCTGCAAAAATTATGCTGCAGAGAGGCTGAATGAACATAATAACCAGAATGCAAAAATGCATTGTGGTTTCGATGATGTAACATGAGCAGTTTTCAGCATATATCTGACGTAATGTATAGTGAGGGTGTACATGTTTTCAAGGGTTTCACAATCTGACCCCTGGTGACCACAAATGACCTTTGCCCCTCCATTAAAAACAAGAGGCTTCTTGTACTCAATGTGGTACTTCTACACACTAAGTATTAAGTTGGTCCGACCTTTCCTTCTTGAGATATCGTGTAAACTTACAAGCTGGGCATCACAAACGCACTCACACACACATATACATACACACATACGCCACCATGAATGCATAGGTTTCGATTATCATCAAAACCAAAACAATGGAGATCTTTTCTGCAGACCAGCATTGCGTGTTGTGTGAAATTGGCGAGAACAAAAGATTTCGCCCTACACAGCCTGGCTGCAGTGATGCTGCAGCAAAACTCTGCATCCAACATTTGTGACACCGCTTGTGACTTGTGACAGGATCCCTTGAAATGATCACAATTACATTTTAAGGCCAATTTCCTGAATGATTTGTAATGGACTTTGACACATATGGGTCAAAAGGTCTTCAATGCACTTTTTAACTACAGAGAATGGAGATGTTTATGTTCGAAATACCAGATATCTGTTAGCTAATTTCAGTTAGTGCCTCCCACCTGGACCTCCTGAAATACGAAGAGAACCAGACAAAATGTGTACAAACTTACCCTCGTACTGGTTTCTCCTGAAGCGTGGTCTCGCATCATTTACATCTTCCACCAAGATAGTAAATGTACACAGACCGACGGAGGGGTCTCTAGCTTTATCTCTCGCCAGGGCAGTCACTTGGTAAGATGGATTCATCTCGCGGTCGGGGGCGAACGTAAGAGTAATCACACCTGTCTCTGCATCCATGACAAATGGATTTTCACCGGTGCCTTCCCATAACAGCCTGTAAGTCAGCTCTGCATTAGAACCTCTGTCAGCATCTGTAGCAGAAACCTGTGCAACAAAGCAGTGAAAATTGTATCATTTCCTGAATGATTTTGTAATGGACTTTGACACATATGGCAAAAAATAGGTCTTCAGTGCACTTTTAACTACTGAGAATAGAGATGTTTATGATGACCCTGACCTATACCAAGTATGACATCAATCACAAATTTCCTTCTTGATATACCATGTTTACGAGCTAGGACGCCACACACACACACATACGCAAACTTGACTGCATATGTTCCAATGGATGCAAAGCATCGGAACCGAAAAAGACATACATGTATATATGTATAAAAAAACATATCTTTTTAAATAACTTTTTGGACGTGCGTGCGTCTTGTCGTTGGTCATTGCGTATTTGACCGTCCTTAGTGTTGGCCTCATGCATTTCCGCACATGTGCTTACCTGCAATACAACAGGGTCTTCTGTAGCGTCTTCATCTAGGACTTCTGAAACAGTTGGTCTATAAGTGCTACAATCGGTAAAGACTGGAGCATTATCATTGACATCATTCACCACAATCTTGACATCTGCTGTGGACTTGAAACCAGTTTCATCAGT
>KN885581.1:36447-47050 GCA_000934455.1 Apostichopus parvimensis | reverse complement strand
AACAGTCTTCCTACATGAAATATAGACACATAAATGTATGAATAAATGTATGAGCAAACGGACAATTTCTTTCACCAATTTTGAGCTAGTAAATCAGTTCGACAACCAAACCATCCCTTTAATAATTGTTATTTTGAATGAATGAGAGTTACATGACATTGTTTATCCTTTGTGAAATATTTTCACAACCTACTGCCATGTCATCTAGCATAAATATCAGAGAAGAAGGCAAATTTTTAGGCCATTTTTTGCCAAATCAGGCAAGCAGAAACCGGCCAGTGAATAGCAAATTGGCCAATAACCTTGTAATAATCTGGTGTGAAGCCAATAACGCTGTAGGCTTGAGCACCCTACCACTAGCCTAGCCTGCACATTGCTTATTCTAGGTATAAGTCAGATTTTGATTCTGTCTGGCCCTTTGCTAAGTCCTACCGATGTTTCTTGCCGGCTCTCATAGGAAATTAGTTGATTTACATGGACCAACAGTGAGACCATCCATCTAGTATATGTGGCATGTATTCATTTCGTTGATATCTCTGGATGAAAAAGTATTTGCCACTTAATTCATAGAAACAGTACTATCACCCCCATAACCAATTTTTTTTTTATATTATTGTCATTTTTAATGAGGGTAGTCCTGCTCAGTGCAGAAGCACTGCTTTCTAGAGGAGCCCTCAAAACCAATCCATCGACATAGGCTGACAATTTATCTTGCAGAAATTGAAAATGTGAAAGGAACTTGTTGACCTGTACACAAACATGTACCTACATGTTACATTTATGCCACCAATGACCCCAGTGACTAACTAAACCAATCCTCACACACTATCAAGAAGAAGCAGTTGGAATGCTGACTGCTTCAACTGTGAGAACAAAGCAGGGTGAATTTGACAGGGTATAAAAATTAAGTGGCTTGTGAAAACAAATGATACTGTCATATTCATGAGGCATGCATACATGATAAGATAACTTACTGGTTCCAAGTCTTGCTTCACAATGACCTCACCAGTAATAGGTATCATTTTGAAGTATTCGATACCAGAGGAGTCCAACGAATATGTTATCACCGAGTTCAAGTCCGGGTCCACTGCTTCTACTGTTACCACCACTTCTCCGACCGGAAGACTCACTGGAATCGTAGCTGCAATAAATCCAAACAATTCAGCTTGTTTAACCTATTGCTTGTGTGTTGATCACGTGAACCATTGCTTACATACAAGGGTTATAGTGGTTCCCTTCTAAGCACTGTGTCAGAGAAGAAGCTGCAGAGAGGCTGAATTAACATAATAAAAACAATGGAGATCTTTTCTGCAGACCGCCATTGCGTGTTGTGTGAAATGACGAGCACAAAAGATTTTGTCCTACACAGCCAGGCTGCAGTGATGCTGCAGCCCCCCTCAGCATCCAACAATTGTGACACCGCTTGTGACTTGCAGGATTTTAATATACTTCTACTGTCCCTTAAATCAGGGGTGGGCAACCTTTTTGAATGACTGGGCCAGATATAAGGAGTGAAAAATTGACTGGGCCGCACCTTACCAACGACCTGCTGTTGATTTCAAACCTTTGATTCCTAGGACTTTCAAGCAATAGGTGTGTGTACTTAATCTATATTCACAAAAACATAATGTCAATACAGTACAGTTGATTTTTAATGGGGATAATAGGCCTACCTGACAGCATCATTAGTGACGATAAATTCTAAGCACCTAGCTCGTTTTTTGTGATGATGTAAAATAGATTGATTTTTTTTCTTTTCCTTGGGACATCTCACGGGCCGCAAAAAAATCACAGGCGGGCCGCATTTGGCCCACGGGCTGTAGGTTGCCCACCCCAGCCTTAAATGATCAAAATTAAATTTTAAGGTTATGGTAGGCCTGGTTGACAAACTTACCCTCATACTGGTTTCTCCTGAAGCGTGGTCTCGCATCATTTACATCTTCCACCAAGATAGTAAATGTACACAGACCTACAGAGGGGTCTCTAGCTTTATCTCTTGCCAGGGCAGTCACTTGGTAAGATGGATTCATCTCGCGGTCTGGGGCGAACGTAAGAGTTATCACACCTGTCTCTGCGTCCATGACAAACGGATTTTCACCGGTGCCTTCCCATAGTAACCTGTAAGTCAGCTCAGCATTAGAACCTCTGTCTGCATCTGTAGCAGAAACCTGTCCAACAAAGCAGTGAAAATTGTATCATTTCCTGAATGATTTTGTAATGGACTTTGACACATATGGGGAAAAAAAGGTCTTCGATGCACTTTTAACTACTGAGAATGGAGATATTTATGTTCTAAATTACCAGATATCTGTTAGCTAATTTCAGTTAGTGCCTCCCACCTGAACCTCCTGAATACGAAGAGAACCAGACAAAATGTGTATCGGAGCTAGGTCTCAGTATGTGTGAAATGTATAATATGTATTTGTGTAATATGTGTAAGTAACATTACTATTAAACTTGTTAGTTATTGCTGTTCCTTTCATGTGGTTTTTACTAGATTGTAAAATTGTGAAAAAGATCATTTCTAGCAATAACCTATGGAAAAGGTTCTTAACCCACATCATCTGTATGGACCTCCTAACGAAACAGGGCAATGTCCAATGTAGCTAGAAACTGTGGATTTGAAAATGCGGCATCTAAAATCAATGTCACGGTTAGCTGCAGTGTTGATCCAAAATACAACCAAGTTTATGCTAGATACATCTGCTATGAATATGCAGTAGGTCAAAGCTAAGTGCACTTATGAACTTCAAACATCTTTTAAGACATAAAATATAAAATGAACCAGAAATGTTTTGTGGTTCCGATGCCCAAACATATTCATAGTGTGGTAAACCATAAATGTTAACATTCATGAACCTGTGCACACCAACGAGAGATTATCTATGAACTAATGCAGTAACATATAAAGGAAGGTACCAGGAATCAGTTATCATGTTGACAAGATCTATTTCATGACATAGTACAAAAACAGATGCATGCCTGAAAATTAATGAGGTCAAATTTAATGGTCTCATAAGCATGAACTTTATCTATATACTTACATTGTATTATCCAAGTTCATACGTATAAAGCTTGTGGTTGTTTAGATATCGTGTTTACAAGCAGATTTGGGCAATTTCCCATTACACTCCAACCACCATGAATATTAATGAGGTAAAACTTGTTGTCGAAAGGACATGTTAATACAATGTAGTTACATCACCATAACGATTATGAACTGAATCGGACATACGGTTGAAGAGATATTGACATTTTAAGCGTTTCATGTTAAGCCCTGCCCACTCATTAATATGCATGATAGCTCCACCAAAAACAATAGGGATCATCTACAGACCCTGACCCATACCAAGTATGACACAGGGATGCCAACCTCTGAACTCAGAAAACTGTACTCACAGACCCAAAAAACTGTATTTTGCCATACAAAACTGTATTTTTTAATACGATGCCTAATTTGACTTGTAACTCTAAACCGAGGGTTTAAACTGACTTGTTTTTAAGTTTATGAGTTAAAAAATCTGTTATGCAGAATTGATACATCCTGATTATAACATCTTATAAAGTGTACAATTGATGAAACTTACAAACATAGTGTTGTAATATACTAAATACTTCTCTTATTATATTCCATTGTGGCCTTTTTGCACTTCTGCAGGAGTTCCCGATTTAGTTCCCGTTTGTAACAGGGAACCCCTGGGTCTTAGGCTCTTAGGTATCCTTTTGTAGGCCTTTGTACCAAATTACCTCTGGAGTTTCTCGGAAAGAAAACTTTTTTTTTTTTTTTACAAATTTCCAAAATACGAAAATATGACATCCTACTTAGTCAGCACTGTGCTAAGCTAATGGCCTAACCACCTCGACGTGTATGTCACCTGTTCATGGCTTGAAATTGGCTATGAATAGTTACTCAAAATATCCATCTCAAAAAGCATCTCAGACAAACCATCCATCTTCAATCTTTACCAAAGTGTAAACTTTAATTACACATTGCCTAGATACATACACACATACGCAAACTTGCCTGCATAGGTTCCGATGGATGTAAAGCATCGGAACCAAAACAGACATACATGTGTGTATGTATCTGTATGTATAAATAACATATCTTTTAAAATATCTTTTTGGACGTGCGTGCATCTTGTCGTCAATCATTATGTATTTGACCGTCCTTAGTGTTGGCCTTACACGTTCCCGCACATGTGCTTACCTGCAATACCACAGGGTCTTCTGTAGCGTCTTCATCTAGGACTTCTGAAACAGTTGGTCTGTAAGTGCTACAATCGGTAAAGACTGGAGCATTATCATTGACATCATTCACCACAATCTTGACATCTGCTGTGGACTTGAAACCAGTTTGATCAGTAGCCGCTACAACCACATCGTATTCTGCATCCGGTAGGTTTTCGTCTCCTACAGCCGTCAGCTTAATAACTCCTAAAACAGCCACACACACAAACAAAAAAAAAAAGAGTGAGATATGACGATAAGACTGAAATGGTAAAAACGCTGCAAAAAGACTAAAACCTCTATTTTAACAATTTAACTACAGTTAGGCAATAAATATTCCACTTGCTTTAGAACACATTAGACAGATATTTTCAAACTTCACTGTTTCTTTAAATTCAGATCGATAAGACTAGGGATTCTGGTTCGCACTGTAGGGTTCAACATGCAAATTGACCTCTTCATATATAGCCAGCAACAATGTCATTACATGTAAGAGAAATTGTCAGACGTTACTTCTGGTGAAATGTACAACGGGCTCTGAGTGCGCTCTGTGATAGAGAGATACTTTAAAGTGATAAGACTCATAACAGCAGGTAAGATAAATCCATTCATTTTAGGTGAGACCTAAGATTGAAGACTTGGGTAAGTCTAAAATGCTGCCATAGAACCACAAGTGCCTGGTTGTTTAAATGCATTACTTTATTCTTACTTGTTCGACCGGAATCTAAAATATTATCATCAACCCACTAGATCTTCAATGTTAAATGCATTACTTTTCCCTACTTTGTTTAATTTCTCTGAATTTCTCTGAAAGTGGTGCTATAAATTGCAAATGTCATTGCTAACAAAGCTCAACAATTAACCCACTAGACTCTGTCCAATACTGTCTTCCTTTTAACATGATAAATATGCTCAAAGGCAAAAAGAACAGGTTTCACCTCCTGGTAGCACTATCGAATAGCACAAAATGACCCCAGAATATGACTTAAATCTTTGATATGTTGGAAGAGTGAAATTGACCCCCCTCCCGCCCCCCCCCCATCACACCGCTTTTAACAGAAGGTAAAGATGATGGTTTAGTCATTTCCTTTTCCAAGGAAAAAAAAAAACACTGGTCTAACTGATGTACAGGTTCAAACTTCAGCTATGACATCACAGATTATTACATTTAAGTTTGAGGGCCTTATCTTTATAGAGCTCCCTTTTGTCATGACAAAGTTGTTCCTTATGAATAGATTTAGCACTGCTTGCCTGCATTCTCTTTTTACCCTGCCTTCATTTTTTTAAAACATAAAAAATTTAAAAAATTAATTGATATTAATCAACATTTTCTGTTTTTGTTTCACTATGATCATCTATCACTGTAGTAAACTATACAATGGAACGACTCTATCATCCAGATCGGAAATTGAAAATCTACGCAAACATAAACAAGTTCCGTTGTTAGAAACAGTCTATCATTTAGATCACCATAATGATTTAAAATGAAATATATCTAATTAAAGATACAATGCTTAGAATAAATTTCACAAAGATTCAAGATTCAGAACCCATAGTTTTACTCATGCACCCAATATCATATCCCAGTTCTTTTTTTCTTTATCCCACATGCAAAAGGTTACAGAACATATAAATCCTATCAAGTATAAACCCTTGGATTATGAACCATACTGCTTCGGTAGGGTCATTCCATACCCCAGAAGTGCTTGATAACAGCTATTTTAACGATCATTCACAAGATATGAAGTGCATGCAATATAAAATTATAAATCCAGCAAGACAAATCAGGCAAAAGGTTAACAAAAACCTTCCTTGTAGTTTTACAAAAAATGGAGAGGGAAAAAAAACGTGGCGGAAGGGTTGGCGAGATAACGGGAGGGTTTCATATGAACTAAAGTCTAAAAATGAGATAATCGTAGGATGAAAGTGTGATGCCACTGGTGTTAATTGTAAATCACACTTTAATACACATGAAGAAATGATATTGAGGTGTCTGGTGATATTCTGAGTAATTTACATCAAACGAGCTACGATCTTCTAGCTAAACTATTGTCATAAGTCAGGAGAGGCATGGACAAAATACTCAAGAATGGTTGACTATTCATACACGCACAACAAAATGCAATGACCAAAAAAAAACAAAGGGGCGAGGGGGAGGCGTGAGAGGGGGATGTCAAACTGATTGGGGAAACTGCTTTAAAACTTTCCAGCAAAGTGGCTAATAGGTAGAAAAATTAAAAACAGTACCTAAAACTATGTCATCAATCATTATAACTAGGAAGTGCAATCAAATTCAAGCAGTCCTTGAGATTTGAATCATAACAGATCTGACTTCATGCAAATATCACAATGGAATTATAAAGGAAAGGGGGGGGGGGTTGGGAGTTGGGGAGGAAAGATGGTAAACAAGTAATGCACATTTTGTGGGTATTTACATCAAATTTCTTGCTTTGATGAACAAAACCAGTTCAATAAAAATGATTTCTCCTTGCTCAAAATGCTCCTTGCTCAAAATGACTATCAAACTTTGATTGTGTTACAGTGTGAGCCCTGGTATATGTATATCAAAGAATCCATATTGGGGTAACGCATATAGGCAATGTGCACCAACTGGAGAAATTTACACCAAGACAAGAAAAATGCACCTCAAAATTTCATGAGGATACAGTGCTAAATATTGTACAAATGTCAGGAAGATAAAAGTGCATTAGTAATGAGGAGACAGGAGAGTGAGCACAGCCATTGCTATGTCCAATATTATTTTCACTAAGGACACACGACTGATTGTTCAGAACCTAACGGAATAAGACAGAAATTTTAAAGAAAATATTTACGTAGAGAAGATGTATGCTGTCCCCTTTTATGAATCAGATTCCTGAATTTGGATTTAGAAAATTACAAATTCTTGCTAGCCTTAAATTTCATATTGGTGTAGTCTTCAAACCCCTAAAAGTCAATAATGGGATCATAATGCAGCAACGACATATATTTGGCAATGTTTCCACCCTCAAAACCATACATACCTTGGAACAAGGAGGTATATAAAAAAAAAGGTAATATATGCATCATGCCTAACTATATCATGTTGTTGTTGGATGCACACTGCCCCCAACAAAAGGGGAGGGGGGGCCTTAACATTTCCTGTTTACAGTTTAGTTTGATGTCTTAATGCACATGCTAAATATTACAAAAGCAATACAATGATTATTTTTTTTAATGATTGAATGGAGACAAAATTCATAAACAAATGAAAAAAACTTTTCGATCCACTATGTCGATGATGGTCACGAATGAATACAATGATGACAAGATGTTGGTTACACACCAAACTTTTTTTAGCAATAAAAAACTTTGCAACTGACAGTCACTAAGGGGGTGACCAAAACTGGCTACATTTGTGAGGGTAGAGGAATGCAACCACCGATTGGATAGTTTCTTACCCTTGTGGTTGGAGTCTTCATAGAGGAATAAGGTCAGCAACAACACAAATAAGGTATTTTGTGTGTTGAGTGAGTGATTGATTGGTTGGAAGAAAAGACAAAACAAGTTCAATCCACATCTACCAAAATGAAAAAGAATTCCTGACGTACGAGAACAGAATTTTACACAGGGTTTAACGTGGAGGCCAACGACGGAGGGACGAACAAGACAGATCGGGTGGAGACAGAATTCATGAGACGTTATTATAGCCGCACGATTAAAAAAGTAAAAACATGAAAAATATGGAACAACTGAAACTGAAGAGGGAGAATCAAAACTGTAACGGTCGGAAATACATTCAAGATGGCCGCCAGGTGGTTGAAATGGATATTTAAAATAACCAAAACTGAAGAGGGGTGAACAAATATTCTCTGTGTATGACATGTATGCTTATGCCCACGTGATTAAAAATTAAAACAGATATTAAAGTAACAGAAACAGAATAGGGAGAAAGGAAATTATAATCAGATCATAATGAGACATTAAAACATGTCCCCCTATGACTATGGACATAGAATGCCTAACAAAATGATTACAGAACGTAATCTGAATGCAAGGGACATGCCGATCTTCACAAATAAGTGAAAGGTACATGACATACCTACGAAAAATGAAGAAAACAACTGGAGAAACAGAAAGTACCTACTGACTTCTTTTCACGTTTGAGGTGAAAAAAACCCCGCTAGACAGTATTAGCCCATAATTACAGTAGCAGACCAAAAATAGGATGAAGGGGGAGGGGGTGGGGCTGTAGTTGTCTTTTCTCTTTTCTATAAAACCAGTCTTGATCAGATAGTTTCTCCTTACTCTAAAGTCCTTGTTCCCTATGCTGTTTGTCGGAAATTGTTACTCGAAAAACAGGATGGAAAATCATGTTTTTTGGACACTGTTATTCTTGGAACAAGACAAGAAAAGCTTATGAGGAAAGAAAATGTGAAACCTACTAACAGCTTGACTGTAAAATGATGCTAAAAAAAAAGAAGTATTCTAAGCTTATGCAGTAAAGCACTTGCCATTGTAATATTTCACCTGATAACTTAGTACATTCAAGGAACCTACAGTGTAGACAGCGCCGAGGCTACGACCGCGTATATCTATGTCTAACACCGAAATCAAACCTTGCCAAGGATTATGTTATGCTCTGGTGCCCTAACTGGAAAGTTGAAAACATAAATAGGATTTTCTAGCAATCTAGTTTGCTTCGCATAAAACTAACCTGTGCTCATTTCTACTTTGAAACGGCCGCCTGCGTCGGTCTCCATGGAGAAGGTGATCACATGCAGATCGGCATCACTGGCGTACACTGTGCCGATACTATAATCCTCCCCAGCAATCTCATCAACATAATAGGTGTAACTACTTGGAGCAAACACAGGATATTCGTCATCTTCTGGGGTCACCCTCACACGAACAGACGCCCTCGTGGACCTGGGAACACTAGCCCCATCGGAAGCCATCACAAAGAAGAAGTAGGTTTCACTTCTCAAATCATAATCCAACTCCTCATCAGCAAAGATATTTCCATCTGAGTCCACTCTGAAATATGAGGCGTCATCTCCCGAGAGGTCGTAGGAGACCATACCATTCTTTCCTTCGTCTAAATCTATTGCTTTGACTAAAAAAAATATAAAAATATGAAAAAGAGGGGTAAAGATGAATTTTTTCTCCACGCAAGTCAGCGTTATCCCTTATGTGAAGCCTGTAGGAGTGGGTGTTGTGCTAAGATATTTCTCAGTGTAAGGAAGGTGGATTGGACTGTATATATTTAAAGCACAAGCAGTAATAAAGTAGAAGAAAAGTCATTCCATATCCTGGCCTAGCATGGAGAGTTTTTATGTTGTACGTCTAGGTAGATCAACACACACACAAACGTGTAAACATTCAAAGAATGTGGATACATATTAAAACGAGTAACAACGAGTAACAATGCGGTCGAATCTCGATAATCCTGAAATTTCTACTTTAGCCTTCAAGCCGTATTCTAGGTAATATCAGTACAGATCATTTTGTATATTGAAACTGATATAGATATCCGTGGGGCTACAGAAACAGAGAGTGGAGTAATATCTGCAAATGTACAGCAATATTAACGACATGAACACTAAACAGCAAACCCTCTCCATGTCTAACTGCATAGAATGGATTATCAGCATTGACTTGGTGTGAAGCATCTAGCTTTTTCTTTGTCTTTTAGGTTTTGTTCAAACCCAACCAGGCTTAAAAACAGGGTTATCCTATAGACTACGATCACTTCTTCATCAGAAATTGTAGCCAAGAGTAATTATTTGACACGGAATGATGAATAATAAGACTAATATTCGCCGTAGAAAATTTTGCAATCTATGAATTTGGATGACGCTTTGGCTACACTGCATACCATCTGTTATACACTACACAAGAAGGACCTCCTAGAGTATGAAGGGTACAAGACATGTCCCAATAATTTGCCTAATTTGCCTAAATATCTGACGACTGATCGTAATTGTACCACCTTGAATTACAAGAATAATAGTTTTACAGCTCATCTTTCTTTTTTGTGAAGAAATGAAACTACTGGCAAAAGTCTCTCAAGAGAAAAGGTACTTGTCAAAATATTACCAGATCCAATCACTTCATCCATTCTGATAGTTTCTCTGATATTATCAAAGGAGTATGCTGCTTGGCCAAACTCTGGTGAATTATCGTTAGTATCCTCCACTTTGACATCAATCTGTCGTGAGAAAGATCAATCATGAATATATGTATATAGAGAGACTAACGCCTACAGTGGAATTACGACGTTCCTTACCGGTTTCGAACCTCTGGACATACAATCAGCGTCCATAGCCTAGTGGTTAGGGTGTCCGCATATAAAGCGAAAGGCCTGGGTTCGAATCCCGGTGGAGGCTGGAAG
>KN885581.1:8761-36232 GCA_000934455.1 Apostichopus parvimensis | reverse complement strand
CTGCTTTTCTAATTTTGTTTATAACTTCCCAGTTGGCGTTTCCATCATTGACATGCAAAAGATAGTGCAACGAAGTCAGAAATATATATCTCATGCTCATTTATATGGGAGACCTAGAAATTTGGGTTTATCTACTGGCTAAATGCCAGTTGCAAAGAAAAAAGGGAACTGGCTTTTTTTCTGCCGGTAGACATTAAGAATATAACACACATGAGACGCCGGGCTGACAACCATCAGTCAAAGAATCTGTATTTCTGTACTTTTCATAACAACTGTGTGAATGCTGATCATCAGCAAATGTTATCCGGCTGCTCCCATAGGCCTGTACAGTAAACTTATGCGAGTTGTAATTCGAGAAAATGCTAGTGGAAACTTGATCTGAGCCAATACATTCTATCAGCACTTGGATGGTTTTAGGCCTGAATGGTTGCAGATGATGACAAGCAAATCACAGCCTGATAATTAATAAAATGAAGTATGATATTAAGTCAGTTACATTGCAAGGCTTTCCAGATACATACCCTCACAATGCTGGAAAGCCTATCGCCTCTTTGTTCCATTGCTTTAACTTCTAAAAAATAGCGGTCTAGTAATTCTCGATCCACTCTTTCTCGGAGAGTGATGGCTCCAGTCTCTGCATCAATGACGTGGTCTGGAGTTCCCGGGGGAGCCTGTAGCAGTGAGTATTCCAGCCTTTCATTAGTGAATGAAATGGCTTGTACTGTCAGAACACTGCAGAGGAAACAAATGTTAATTTCAGTTTTAAAAAAAAGCAAAACTTTAAGAGATCAATATATCAAAAGGAACAGTCGTTTAGCATTTTCTCAGGCAATTTTGCTAGAAGTAGAACATCGTATGTGCTGATGTAGGGAGAAATAACATAAGACAAATGGGTATGGTGAAATCACCATGAAAACCAGGTCGTGTCAATAGGCAGGATCTGTTTATTGATACAGTAAACATTGTTTGTCCAGTAAAATGATCCTTTTAAGTAAACAGTGAATATTATCACTTGTCAACACAGTAGCATGGTTTTATTCGATGAATCTCACATTGCTTAGGTTGTATGGAAGAGACACATCAACGGTACTTGCACCGTTTTTGATACGTATGAAAGTTGCGTAATTGTGCTCTGAAGGGAAAAATCAGGGAATCACAAGGCAAAAACAAGGTTGGCTATACTATACTATAAATTAAAACACTGGTTGGAACAACCTTTACTTTGGACAAGATGTCTTCAGTTCTCATTTTATTTCATTTATTTATTTTTGTTCTATCACAACATGAGTATGACATATGACATAGAAGGAGATAAGAAACAAAACTTGTGAAAGGAAGTGTACTAAAAAAACCTATAGGGCTTGTCGGGTAGTGACACTCCCTAAAAAAATATACAGAACTTTACAATTAGAAAAGAGAACCAAAAGAAGAAAACAAACAGAACCACCCCTTCCTCTCCCTCCCCTCCCCAATTTTCATTCACTGTACTTACTCTTGAGTTGGCACATCTTCGGATACCATGACCTGGTACGGATCTTCAGTAAACTGAGGAGGGTGGCTATCGACAAAGATGTTGACCTGTCCATTTACTAATCTCAAGGCATCATCCTCAGAGACAGAATTGATATCTTCCGCATAGACGCTGAGGATGTAAGGAGCATCGTCCGAAGAGTAGACAAATCCCGGCTCGGTCTTGATCTCACCCGTCTCCTCATCGATGTAGAAACCCTCGCCTAGGACCAGTAAAAGAGAAAGTCTGACATGGGGAACAGCATATCACTGCACTTACAGGCTACCATAATAATATCAATATCCATTATATATATCTAGTAAATAAATAAAGATCAACACATCAGAAAAATTCCACTTTACGACCGATTTTGTCCTTTTGGGACAAAACCGGTCGTAAAGGTGGAATTTTTCTGGTGTGTTGATCTTTATTTATTTACTTTATATGTGTCATACCACTTGCTACACATTCCTTTACATATACTATATTTCTGTTACAAGTGAAACAGAACTGAATGTTATCTTACTACAATATATGAATTGCGTTTAATGCCACTAGACCATTGCACATAACTTGTTTTTAAAAATAGGAATGATGAAAGTTAATTAGTTTAATTTCACAGAGCAGCTTGTCTTACCTGCTTGCATTGCATAGCCACACATTTAACATACACTATACGACTTATTGTAGGCTACATCTATACTTTACAATACAGCATATCATGGATCCAATGTAGAGGGAAGGGATTATGCCATCAGCAAACTGGTGTGTTATCTCTGTCTCGATTTGTTTTTCCTTAAGAAATATTTTAATGTCAAACAATCAAAATGTTGATAATTTGTACACACCTGTACGAATGTAAAACCGTAGAAGCGCATTTCCATCCTCGTCGTCAGCCATTAGTTGATATACCGGGGCATTTTGAGGGGCATCACTTGGCACAACAGCTATGAAAGGCAGAATTGTATTGGTCCAGAAGGGTGGGTCGGAGACGTCAAGTACTGACACGCTCACTTCAACCTTTTCAACTGATTCTGAAGAAAGAAGCAAAGATTTTTCCATAATTAATGTTTAGAAATCAAAGACTTACATACTGCACTGTATGTAATGCAAACTGTTATGTTCTTTGTTAATAATTCATAGGTGGGGAATTATAATATTTCATTTTAATTGAGATCTTGTAAGTGAGAATGGCAGTGATGTCTAATTTTAATTGATGAAGAAGGTTTTATTTCTCATAGTCCCCATTTTATATTTTGACAAGGACCACAGTTGAAAAGAGAGCACAGGAGTTCTCACTATTTATTATGAATACTAATAACATACATGAAACAACCCCATACTTATTATTGTTTCATGTTAGCTGCTTTTACAGCAGTTTTTCAAATTTTACAGAATACTCCAAATAAGGTTGCAATTGATCGTGCAAGGATACATTTAAAAAAAAATTCACCACATAAAAGCTTAACGAGCAAGTATGGGATGAATTTCTTTTAATTTCACAACATTTTTCAGTGTTGACAATTTTCATTAATTTAGCATAAATCACATGTATGCAAACTGAAAATTTCATTTTAATTAACACAAAAATTTTGAATTATTTATACTGACTTGAATTAAACACATAACTCAATCTTTATTGCTACATTGTTATGGGAACTAAAAAGCTTGAAAAAGTTATCCACACCAACTGACTTAAAAAACCTGCCTTATTTTTTTCCCCACCTAGACAGTAAGATGCAATGCAATTTCATATTTTACATTTGAACTATCCTATCTTGTACCAGGTGATTGATTTATTTACATCAATATCTGATAAGAAAGGGACTATCAGTAATAAAATTCACTTTCTTACACAAATTGAAATTCAATGTTTTAAGACCTCCACTAAGATCAGAGTAATCATACAGTATTATATTCACTGTACTTAACTCTCAGCAGTCGCCGCTGGGAAATTGCATTTATTGTAGTAGACAGGGCATTGAACAAGAGAGGAGGAAAGTAAAATGGAATTATCAAATTGTTGTGGATGTCTTTACTCCTCACAACAACACACTAGTTGCCACCACAGCTAGCATTATTTATGCAGTACATATATTATGTGTAAATAGCATGTAAACTAATGGTGCACATCAATGTACTAACTTGTTACATGCTCTAGTCATTTCAATCATGTTAACCAGATTTCTCTTACCACTTGATTGATATCAAAAGATTAGCTTAAGCAGCCCTGTGAGACCGACTCAATTATGTGTGACCCGAGCCATTAATCAACATGTCACTGAAGCATGCATAGACTTCCAATTAATTCAAAGGAGAGCTTAGGAGATGGAGATGGAGTTAGAGAGAGAGAGAGAGGCGGTTTGCAGCTGGGATCGGCTCTCTACACTCATCTATGTTCAACTACAAGGTAGCACACAGTACTGAAGACTGTTTAGAGAGAAGCAAAGTAAGAAGGGAATGACCCAGGAGAGAATATGTCCTGAGAAAGGGAAGAAGGTCAGATGGTATACTGCTATTAAAGAGAAATGTAAATTCAACACAATTTTAATTCATGTTTAACATATATTTGGCTCTACTCCAAGCCAATACAGACAACACTTCCTACACACTAACCAAAAGGTTATGTCACTAGTTACAGTATGAACTTGCAAACAATGACATGCAGTTCCATTGTAAAAGTAACAATACAGAGTACAACTTGTTTCTAACAATCTAAAACTGTAGTTTGCACAATGTATGATACACAGTGCAAACTGAACTATTTTGTCAACATACAGCAGGGTGACTAAAACCAATTAAAACCCACAATTTTAGGAACTGTTATAGAAGGATGCAGCCAAGTGTATTATTTGCATTGTGATTGGTGACTGAGGCATATGAAGAAATTGCTTCAATAGTTAAGAAGCTTATCAGCCACAACCCACAAACATATACAGTATCCTATGAAGTGTGACAACAATCAAGGCATATGAAGCACAAAGCAACTGCCATACATATACACATACATAAACATGTATGCTGTAGTGTACAATACTAATAATGGTTCCTCTACAGTCAGTAACAAATACTTGATAAGCATTACAAAACCATGTTCTGGTTTCCAAGCTATCTCAGTTTGAAGAGCTCTACAGTCAGTATTCAATGACGTTTGCATAATTGTAATTGTAAGGGTTTATGGATTTGTAATATCAAAAAGCCCTGATTTTCAAACCGTTTTTGCTTGGCGACCCTAATCTTCACCTTCATCGTCTTGGCAACCCTTCAGTGGTAGATATTGTGGCCTAGGGAAGGGTAAGGGAGGAGATATCACCCTCCTACTTGAGAATTTTTGGGGATGAATAAGGGCGCGGGGTGTTTAGTTGCAAAAGGATGTCATATTTTGCAACTTTTGAAGTAATCTACGTTCAAGATTTTTCCACTTTTTCACACAAATATCAACATTTTTCTGTTTCATCCAAAGAAAGGGTCTCCGGTCTTGATCCCCCCTCCCTTCTTTGACTACCAGGGTCATAAACTAGTAATGTCAACATAAATTGCCTTGCATAAAAAACTGCAATATGTATCTTTGTAATTTGGATTATTCCCTGTAAGAATGATTTTCTCCACTAACACACCTCCTGTTCAATATCTTGTAACCAGATAGTTTCTAGTCTCATAAATTTGTATGTTGCATTCACAAACAAACGTGGTATCAAACAAAATAAAGTAAACGTGGCTATGTGCTCATACCATAGGATCATGAGGGGGGGGGGGGTCCTGTGTAGACATATAACAAAAATGAGTACTGAATACTATTGTGATATACAAACTGTGTCAATAAAATTAGAAAGTTTTAATTATTTACATAATTATTGACTTATAAATCATTCATCCACCATTTACACAAGGTTTTCCTATCATGGCAGACAATACCCATGCAAGTTTCAACTGGCACAAGAGACCACCTGTCTAAATTATCATTGTATGGAGTTTTACCATCAACAGTCTGTGTAGAAAACAAACCAATGTCAAATACTCCACATCTTTAATAATATTTAGTACTGTACTACTACTACTACATGTATGTAGATGTGAATTATAATATCTCTATTGACAAGCACCTCAAGGGCACATATATGTTAAGGTTGACTCTTTATTAAATTAATCCATTTCATTTCGTCTCATTAGCAATTAGTTGTTTTGCCTTAAGGCAAAGCAGACAGCTCAGGGCAGAATTTTAAACTGTAACAAAGTCTAGCACCATAATCTGTTCTTTTGTTAATTGAGCCTCTGACCATGCATTTTTATTAAGGCAAGCTGCTGGCAATGACGAACAACACTGTAAAAGTGCTAGTGGTTTACTGCACCGAATCAAGGCCATGTTGCATTAGACTTTTTAAAGGATAGTTCAAGGGTTTTAACTATTTGTTTCTTATTCATATTCAAAAGGAAAGAATATACCACAATCTTTGTGAAAATTCCATTCAAATAGCCACTTGTTGTTTATATATATGTTCATTTGAAGTTCATATCTTTTGTTCAAACAAATTACCAAAAGTTAACCTCAAGTGCCAACCAAGTCTGATCTCTCATAAATTTATGCAAAATTACATCTAACTAGTGGCCCATAAGTTAAACTTTCCATTACATCTTTTATTCTGTAATTGTAAGAATTCATGGAAAATCCACACAACTTCAGTCACTATATCAACACTGAATTTACATTTTACAATATCGTACATTTGCCAAATTAGGAATAAATAAAATAGCCAGAGCACTACAATTTTTTGGATCACTACATCTACACATAGGTCCTAGAGCCTGCAGTATATATATATTCTTTAGTTCAAACGTATATCCTCTAATGTACAGATGATATCCAATTACCACAGTACAGTATAATTTGTTCATCGCATGCCTTCATGTCTAATCTGTTCCAAGATTGGCCTGTTTTCTTTGCATCACTGACAGCCTTTTTCATTTAACATGCCAGCACATTTTACAAAACTTGACTACACAGTGTTGACCTGTGTTTGTGCTGGGTAGTTTTTATCTGTCGCCTAATTAACATGTCAGAACTGAAGTATTTTAGCGTACCATACAGTAGTTATTTGCTAACAACAGTAACACTGACAATACTGCAAACTTGTATATATTCGCAATACAGAACTACTGTAGCAACAGCTACAGGGGAGATGCTGTAGGCTTAGCACGAATTCCCTGTTGCACACTTAATAACTTAAAGATTTTTTTTTTA
Organism: Apostichopus parvimensis; assembly: GCA_000934455.1. NCBI lineage: Eukaryota > Metazoa > Echinodermata > Holothuroidea > Aspidochirotida > Stichopodidae > Apostichopus > Apostichopus parvimensis. The sequence goes on along the minus strand of KN885581.1, from coordinate 29,483 downwards.
TTATTATTTATTCTACGATCCATTGGCAGCAAGAAAGTACATTTTCCAGTCCACAATTATATGCACGAATTGCACATTTAAAGAAACTTATATGATATACAACAAATTATGATGTGAATTAATAATAACTTCATTGCTCTGTACTGTTATTGTATTGTTATCTCTACATTAAAGAGCGTAGTGTATAATTCTGCAGGGCGTCTCACACAGTGAGCTTCCTTCTGTATGAAAATAACACATGAACTTAATTAATACTAATATGTTGGATGTATTGCATAGCAGGGTACTGTACTAGCAAAGGCAACATGGTTGTAAAGAATCAAAATGGATCAATACAGGTTTGTAATATATGTAACCAGGGGAAACATTTGTGTGTGTTCAACACTATCCAAATGTAAGATTGATGCACTACTGGTTGTATGTTAAATACCAATTACTGTGAATACTGAACAGGTACCAAATAATTGTCAGACAGAAAGAGCCCCAAGGTTGGAAGTCTTGAATCACACTCAATTATATATACTAGACTTTTACAGTTATATTAATATTGTAACAACTTTGGTAGAAAACTGTCACAGTTCCTTCTCTTTTCTTTCTAAAGACAAAAAGCAATTATAGTTTATTTCATTTCTCAGGCTTTCTGATTCTTCCATTTGCACTAAATATCTCCATAATGTTCAAATTTACAGACAAATTCTTGAGATGTGAATTTTTTTTTAAAGCTTTTAATATCGTAAGGAAAATGCAAAGCTTCACTGAAATTCACACTTACCACTCTTGATTATCACATGTATACAAACATTTGAAAATAATTCTTAAATTTGGCCAACATCAATCATGACTTCACATGGATCCTTCATTAATATTACTGTAAGTACATTTATGTACTGTAGTCTGTCCTATGTCGTTACAGTGTAAACTGAAGTTCCAATTCAAGTGATATTATATATCTTCTACCATTCTGCTACCCTCCCCTTGTAATGTAGTGTTTATTTCTGTTTCTATAGTCGAGCATTCCGTTAGTGTTACTCAGCTGGTCTTCATTTCAGACCACAATCAGTGGCTCTTTGTGCATGTAGTCTGCTGTGCATTAACTGTCGTCAGCAGGGTAATACTTCAGTGTTCTAACCGCCTTAATACCATGGTTTATGTCTCACCCTGTTACGGCAGGCAGGCAGGCGGCCTTTATAAGATCTAGTCTGGTGCATGTAACTCACACTGGTATGATATTGATATGAATGAGGCCAGTGAAAATAGTCCTTGTTATCAGAGTCTGTTGTTTTGACTACTTGAAATGGAAAGGAAAGGTTGGAACTTGGAAGGAACCTCTCACATTAGTATTACATTCACATTGTAAGATCTGAAGGGAAGGGTTACACAGTGATGCCCATTAAATACTGTACATTCTGTACCTCCCACAGGTTAAAGGGCTGCTGCTTTCATGTCAGTGCTGTTCTCGTTTGATTGTCATGATTGGATTTGAATGTTATGTCATGACGTCCACAATACATTGGCTTAGTTTATTTGAGGTTGTACACAGGAATTCCGACATTGACAATTTTAGAGTTGACTAAAGATTGACTCCGTTTTGACTGAGCATCCTTTTAACTCCCTTTGGAAATGTGATCAATGTTTAATAGGCATATTTTGTTGCTATTGATTCTGAACATAAGTTTATCTAAATTAATATCCAATAACTGTTTTATTGTTTTCATCATTACAACACTATGCAAGCATGCAGTGGAGTTAATGCAGTATGGAGTTGACAGTATCTATACATGTACACACTACATACACACACACACATCTACTCAAGTCTTTCAAACTTCACATACTGTACATGTAGACATGAAGTGTCTGCAGTGAATTTCATTGATACACATGTTCACCGGAACCAGTGAATATTATAGCAACATATTTATAGCCACCAATGGAAGTTTTAACCTAAAGAAATTTGGTTACATGACAAAGGCATTTACACAAAGCGTCCAATTTCCAAAGTTTTTAAGTGCCAAAATGAAGGCATATCGTAGCTAAAGATGATGCATTCATTTCTTTTCCATATATGCTTGAAGTACAGTATGAGAAGCTGATGGTAATTTAGTGGCACTGTTTGTCAACTTGGAAGGGCCTCCTCTGACTGATGAATATATTTAGAATACCCATTTTCCTACCTGTCAAAAGTTTTGGAGTTGTCAAATCCCTTCATGGCAATAAACATTCTTACTTATTATTGTGATCATTAAAACCCAATTTTGATGCACAATAAACCACACAAAGTAAACATAGTAGTACAATATTCCAGTATTAATTAACTGCCAGTGTTTTAAGAAAAATATGACTGATACAACTGGTGAATAATACTTCACATATAATATATACACTATTGTATTTAACATGGTACTAACACTGTATGATACACACCATATAGTGGGTCAAAAGTGTATGCAACACGGAACACACAATAGCTATCTTTGTGTATACTAGTACACAGTATGTGTCTGGCATTCAGATGTGTAACTGTACTCAATGCACTGTGGGTTTTGTGGTTTTCATCTGTGACTAATTGAGAGAAAATTCTGCATTAATCCCCCAGAACAAAAGGACATGAAAAGGTGCTATTATTTGGACAAAACTAAGCATTCATGGTGGTGAAGAGAATAAAAAGCAGGATGTATGTACTTAAGTGTGCATACATACAGTACAGTCATGTCTTGGCTTAAACCTGATATAAACAGGATATGAAACAACAATGCCAACAATTAAAATAATTTACACAGTGACATTTAAGCCCTCCCTGTTTAGTCCTCCCTGTTCCCTTCCCCAAACCCTCCCTCCCACCCCAAAATAAATGAAATTTTTTTTCTTTCGGTGATGAATCCGTCAGAACATTACTAGGTCTTACTTCAAAATCCATCAAGTTAAAAATCCTAAGCAATCCTATAAAGTGGTACATGGAAGTTCCTAAACAGAATATTGTATCCCGACCTATATTGATTGCATCTAGCAGAATGCTATACAAAATAGTCAAATTGCTCTACAATTGGAAAAATATGTAGCAGTTTTTGTATGTACGTGAACCATATTTAGTATTTTATAAGAGACAGACTTTAAAACCTTCAAAACTGCTTTAAATATAATTATAAGAACTGAACTATTCCCTGATTAAAGGCACAAAGATCTACTTTTCCATTCTCCTAAAATGAGACCAGAGATAATTTGGTACTGCTGAAAAATCGTTGAAAATAAAAATAAAATCATAAAAAAAATTGAAAGTAAACAGCACAAGGTAACTTTTCAAAGACAGAGAGTATGGAATAAATGTATGAGATAAAAAACAAAGTATGCAAGCATCCTGTGTTATTCTGTCACTGATAAAAGTTGATTTATGCACACTGTCTGAAATTTGTCTCTTTTACGCCACTAACTATATGTACACATTACTTTATCCTTACATCTCATATTGTATGAAATTGTTTGAAATATATGTTACAGGCACAAGTAGTACAGTAATGTTGTTTTCTGTTTAGACTGTTTAGACTACAGGCTGTCTCTTGCCTAAATCATCTACTTATCTGCATAACAACATTTTCCCTTTCCTGTCAGTCAAAAGCTAAAGGTGTCCATGTTGGCAATAATTCCGATGACTCAAACGGAAAATATGTCAAAATTCATACAAGACAGGGTTTATAATAAATTTAAATTTATTATGGGTTTTTTGGGGGGCTGGTTCAAACTACTTTACTAAAGATTCCAGTGAAGTGATCTCTCTTGAACAGTTGAGTCAGTAGTACCACTGTACTGTACATATCCAGGACACAGCCAAAACATATGTACATGAACCTTTATCAAATATACCATATCAAAATATTTCTTTAATACACAACCGCACTCTAGATCAAGTAGGCAATGTAAATAAGTTTGTCTTTTTTACATCAAAAAGCAAACAGAGTTCTTTATAAATTCTTTAGGGGCAACTCAGCTGATCTGAGAGTACTTGTGATAAGCTGTGCAAATACTAGTAAAACTAAGCAAATATAAGTTGGGCTTCTTTTTACGAGATGAGAAAGATTTGTTACATTAAAATCTAAATTTGACGATGATTTTGAATGTAAATGTTACCTTAGCTGTTTTTTATTAAATGTAGAACTATAAAGATGCTATTTACTTTAAGGTTAGCAGGATTTCAATTTTTAATTTTTTAATATAAATTTATTAAAAAAAGAGCAGTCAAGTTAAGTGTTACTGTTGTAATGTTATAGTGCTTTACAGATTTATGAATTTGACTTCTCATGAAAAACAGATCAAAACAAAGTCAATTGTTCTCCTTGGAGACATCTATAACCTGTTAGATTTCACCAATTTTTAGATTATTTTGCTTTAATACTATCACTGAAAGGATTGTTGAAACTTTCTTGAATGGTTCTTGGAAGTCCCAGACCCGCAGAATAGTGAAACAAAGAATATATTGGCCTCTTCTGAAATTGTCATTGAAGGCATATCTCCACTATTTTGTACAACTGAAATTGGTCTGCGGTGTAGAATATGTCAAATGTGAAGAAGATTACAAACAAAAATTGATTTGTTACTGGAAAGATTTTCAGGAACTCACTTATTCAAATTATGATCAAATTAGGTGGAGCATTACTGATGTGTTCAGCTTGCTCGGTCTTTAATACTGCCATTTTTTCCTTCAAATTTACAAGTTTTGTATGTTTGCTTTGCCTTCTAAGCCCAACACTTGTGTTCAATTGCACAGTTTACAGTTTGCTTCCTAAGGGTCAACGGAAAGGAAATACAGTTTGTTGTAAAGAGATATCATTTTTCTTGATTCTGTATGAGATTTTATGTTAGAGTTTTTCAAGTAAATCAAAAGTAAGCACTCAGTTCCAAACGATTAAAGACGGCTGTGTTCTCTATTCCAATAACTCGCTTTTTGGAAACCAACTTCATATTTTCTCAATACAAATCCAAAATGATTCCCCAGAGTACAATGACTTGAAAACACAAATAGTTATGGAACTTAGTTTAATTAAATCTAAGTTGCTATTTTCTTGTCATTTAGCCTTTGAAGAAGATCCTGTTAGGATCGAAACATCAGGCCAACTTACTTTTACACATTCTCAGTTTGCTAACAGTTTTATTTTATTTTGTTATTTCTTGTTAATTTTCTTTCTTTTTTTTCAATTTGGGTCTAATCTTACAATTAACATTGATCAGTTATTGAAGCCACAACAGATTTCAGCCAGGTACAATGAGTTATCAGGTTCTTCTGTCAGTGATGGTAGAGAATATCAAAAGTCTGTCAAGTCTTACATATTGACACTCATTTCTATATATTCAGATCCAAGGGCTGGATTGTCTGTTGTCTGTTGTGATGCTTTCCAACCCCCCAAAAATTATACAAGAAATACAAACAATGAAAAGAAACTTCAACAAACCTGTGTCAGAGACGTTCTCGATCTGCACAATAAAGGTATAACGACTTTCCTGCTCAAAGTTAAGCGCCATCTTGAGAGTAATATTTCCAGTAAATCGATCCACTGCAAAGAGCGTAGAATTGGTGCTGAACTCATCTGTGTCTTGTGGATAATCGGTGACTGTCCCAATGATTGTGTCGAGGAGGCTATTCTCCTCGACATCTATGGATACCATCCTGACGTCACGTTTCGATCTGGCTTGTTTGAACTCCATTATCTGGTCCGCAGGATAAAGCATGTCATTTCCATAGGGTACAAAGTCAGGAGAAAGGGGCTTTACAATGATCTTCACTTGCGCAGCACTCTCCGATGTAAGGGATGGGTTACCATCGTCCTGTGCGAACAAGAAAAGGTTAAATTCTCCGGCCTCTCCGATTGGAGCCACGACAGAGATGACACCGGTTTTTGAGTCGACGTCGAAGTATGGACTCTCCATGATGAGGAAGTATGTGACATCGCCGTTGTCCCCCGAATCTCGATCCACAGCATGGATACTCCCAGCCTCGGTTCCTACAGGTGATGAAAGTGCTATGCTGAATACGTTTTCCAGCTGAAAGAACTCGGGTGGATTGTCATTTTCGTCTCCAACTTCTACGTGTATCTCTGCCTCTGCTGTTTCGGGATTTGGTCCGTCCCCAGTGATGAACAAGCGTAAATCATACGATTGAATTTCTTCCCTGTCGAGAATGCTGTTGGTGAACATTCTGATCTGTCCGTCGTCTGAGGATACCTCTGTGGTAAAGATCTCGCTGCCCAGCCCGGTAAGCTGCACCTGCAAAACCTGGGCGTCACCTCGCCAAACTGAAAGGTTCTCCAAGCCTTCCAGCGGGGTTCCGATTGGACTGTTCTCCGCCACCGTAGCAACGCAGGAACTTTCAGTAAAATGGAGTTTGCTGTTCACTCCTGATATATGCACGTTGATGAGCTCCTCCCATCCCCCAAAGCCGTGGCCGTGTTGAACAACCACCACGACCGCAGTCCTCCCTTTGTGCAGTAGAGTTTGTAATGGATATTTCAGAGAAAGTTTACCCTCTTTGGAAAGTCTAAACACTTTCGAGGCATCATCGACATGCTTAAGCTTGACAGTCTCTCCCTCTGTTTCTATTGTGGCAATGTCGTATCCTAGAGGGGCATCATAAGGCACTGATATCGAAGAAATAGCCAGACTGAATACGACTGGCAAGATGAAAAGAACACATAGCACCAAAATGGCCAAGGCTGTCCTGCAGGTGGCCATTATTGGACTTGGCGCAGGAAGGGAGAAAGCCCTTAAGGATAACCCGGGAAATAAAAAAAACTTGTCTTTTTGTTCAAATCAGTCTGATGTGTTTGTCGATCTTATAAAATGATTATTTTCCACATCCAAATATCTGAAAATAAATGGGAAACAAATGATAGAACATTGTTAGTTAAAGAGAACCATGACGATTAACGTAGGGATTGCGTTACCATATGAGCTTTGAAAATGGAACCTAGCTACTCTTGAATTTTATACTGTTAGGCTAGATATAATGTTATATGATCATGATATAGATGTGCAGTATTTTGCAATGAATTTGAATTTACAAATGATGAGCTTTGTGATCAAGTCTCTTATTTTCCTGGTTGAGTTATTCCATTTATTTATTAGTGGTATTTTACAGTGCTCAGCCAAGTTGTTGTTCATTGATAAAACATCTGACTACTATAAGTGTATGAAAACTCTCTTTCTTAAATTATTTCAAATTAATTAAAATAAGTAAGAGATGAGAAGTGTCATTCTCAAAATAATTTGTGAATGACAATTTTCTTGAGCTAATACCCCTACTTTCAATGAAGAAATAGCATTCTAACATTAGGCCTAGCCCCGGAGGAAGGGGATACTGTACTTACAGTTGCAGTGAATTTCAGAAGGGAAACTTTAGTTCTGTAATTAATTTCTGCTTTAAAAAGCATGCAATTCAGTCCAAACTTAAACACAAAGTTATTATGCGGTAAGTTACTTTCCTTAGTTCTGTTTTGGCAAATTATATGTTTCTTGAAGTATGAGCCAAACTAAGATGTTTTTGACCCTTTCTTGATTATCCACTATAAATCTACTTTTACCTCATTTACATTAATTTTAAAAGTAGCAAAATTAAGACACATTTATTGCTTAATACTATATGGTTCCCCCATGGATCAGCTACTATTACTTATTATTAAAAAAGTGATCCTACCTTTCTTGGGCTAATATAACTTTTCAGTTTGTATGGATATTCTAACATGAATACAAAAATTCACACATAAAAGGGTGTTTTTTGCAATGGAGGATAGCAGTGTTTTTCTGTGGCAGAAAATAACTGAGGTGGAAACTAACGGTAACCCTATAACAAATTACTGACTTTCAAGCAGGTAAAGAAAAGAGGAAAAATATGTATCTGATAGAAACCTGCTTAACATTTTAACTCCCGTTATGTTTGACTAAATGCGTAAGGATTCATAGGCTAAATAACCTGTCTTTTATCATTTCTAATGATAACTCAGTGAGAAGACTCAAGAGCCTAATGAATGTACTACTCACCAGTACTAGCAGTAGTACTAACTACTAGTACTACTTAGGGTAGCAACAACTGTTTTGCCTTGGGTAAAGTAGGACTAACTAAAAAGGCTGAACGGTGTTAATAATTTATTATTACCGCGACGTCCTATTACTACTGCTTTTGCTGTATGAGTTAAGCCTAGTAATACTGTGAACATTAAAAAAAAAACTTGCAGTTGCAAGTGTAGGCTGGGTTACATTATTCAATTAGCCTAAGAGTGGTAAGTTACACTTACAGTAGGCAACACGACAGTAGCCTAAGTTTGGATTGACAGTGATAACAGTAAACTTAACTTAGTCTCCCAAAGTGCTTCTTATTCTCAATGAAGTTAATCATATTGAAACATGGGCACGAGGAAAATCAATTCGTATCTGTCCAAACAGTTTCCGAATAAAATATTAAATTAAACCTAATGTGTTGGGAAAAAACGAGTGGACCTACCGCTTGCTGTCGTCTTCGTGGTAATCACCTGTAACGCTACTGTATATACAACATTAACAATTTACTAGCCTGGTGGCAGGTACGGAACATATAGCTTAGGTCTAGGTTTTGTAGTTCCGCTCGGTGAACTGAATTTCAAACGTTAGAAAAGTTAAAGGTGTTCTTTTCAACATACTTACTCCCTATATTTAAAATTGGTTGTGTTCAGTAAAAACACAAAAATAAATGTTATTTTCTTTTTTGGAACATTTAGTTCATAAACATACGATTGAAATTACAATATGATGTAGCCAGTTGTATATTTGTACAAAATTATTTACATCTAATAGAAGTTGACAACTTATAAATATCGAGAGTTTCATTTTCTATTAACGCAACAGCGAATGGAGGGCGTGTCCAATTCTAAACCAAAACCAGGTTTTATACTACCAAATTTTTGTACACTTTAAAGTGTTATGAATAAAATCAGCAAAAGAAAATGTCTTATCAAACATAGTGAAAGGAAGATGTAAGCGACTTCTAAAAACCTTTTTTTAACAAATAAAGTAAATGGAAAATAAACGTACACGGCAGAGCAAAATAGAGGCGATGGTTGGATACAACGTAGTAATTTGGGGGCGGGGCAATTCGCTGTCACTTAAAAAACGTCAACATTGCTATGATATTAGTCACAAAAGCTTCAAGGCGGAGGCTGTTATGAGCAAGTATGACTTCGCTAACCTTTTAAAAGTTTTATATAGCAACATTACCACGAAGTGCTAGCACGCCCATACGTCACGCAATAGTATCCGAACCAACATTACCCTTTTCTTAATGTTTTTGTAATTTGAGAAATGCAACAGCACTTTCCTTTCTAAGTCTTTTAATTTCTGATTACTTTACCAACATTACATATCCGGAGTGAGACTGTATTGAACAAACTGCCGAAGACATCGTTTATATTTTATTAAAAGCGAAAACTAATATAGGCCTAACAATAAGAGCTGGGTCATCGGCATTGCCGCCAAATATGCTAGATTGTCAAATAATGGTCATATTTTTGCTCATATTTCAGACAATCACTTTATTGCCACCATCAAAGCGCTTTGCCTATCCGAGACTTTTCAATGTGTCGTTTAACCCCATCTATAACATGATGGAAATAACATTAATAAGCAAAGCCTGCAGGAAAGTGGTTCTAAAATTGTTAGTAATTTTAAGCATACTAATATTCGTTACCAATTCTGATATTAAATATTCTTTCGTCCATAGTGTTTCTTAACAAATAAAATCGGATATTCAGAAACGGTATCAACCATTCGTTTACATTTCAGTGTTCACTTCGACATATACTCTTGAATTTATGGCAGAAATAATTCATGGAAGAGAAGAGATTGATGAAAGGAAAGGATTGTAGCCAACGTCAAATAAATGTAATAAGCAAATATGTGACAAACCAGTCGAAGAAACATACCCTGTTAGCTTGTTCTGTTGCGAACTTTGATGACCATACTAACTTTGGCATGAAAACATAGACCTTTGTAGTATTAACAGAGCATGATTATACGATACCAAACACCAGCTTTTTTCATATCCTGACATCGACCTACGCATACAAGTCTTACTGTATGCATATTTAAAACCCGTTATCATCACCGCTATTGTCAACTCCACACACTAACCCTCTCCCCTCTGGCTACTCTCTTCTGGGATAGGTGGGGTGTTGAATGCGGGTAGGTAGGATGAATGATCGTGATTTAATTTATTCTTTATTGTAGCGATTCCGTCTCAGGGATACCATTTTTGGGAAATTTGAAACTACTTGTCTCTTTATTTTCATCCACTTTGGGTTCGTCGTATAAGACGGAGTATCTGGACAATTTCCTGCTAAAAATCTATTAAAAGTGGAGACGATGGACCATCAGGACCACAAAATACTTTGCAGTTGATCTTTACCAAGCATCCTAATCTGTTGATCGTGAATTATATTCGATAGTTACATTTTTGCACAAACTTGCCAAATATCATCGATTCAGGAATTTCAATCGCAAGTGTTGAGCTAACAGGGTGAAGAAAGAGAAAGAACTGTGAATAATAGAGGGCGGTAGTTCAATTTACAAGTAGCAGTTCTTGTGCTCTCATGCTTAGGCAGTCAGGACATTTTGTTTGATTTGGTCCCTGTAACTCATCAGCTTTGATACAGATGCGGCTCTATAAAATCTTCAAAGGGAGGTCAGTTGAAGGGCATTGTGGTACACACTGCGCGCACCGATCGTATGTATACACTGCGTATCAGTAGAGTTATAAGCATGGTTGTTAACGTTAACCTGGTTTAGGACTACCTGCTTCAAGCCTGTGATTTGTGTACTGACTTTGGGGGTTGGGGCACATATAGCAAATATGAGTATTAAGGGATTGGGCAACAACAGTGCAAGTACATACATTTTCTGAACACCTTGGTTGAGGATTCTAGAATGGGAGTGAGGTGGGGGAGGGAGGGTGGGTGGGGGGGGGGGGGGGGGGGGGGGAGAGAGGGGTGGAGAGGAACATTGGCTCTAAACCCTCATTTGGCAGCACTGAGTCCTTGTAGTGTGTTTCATCACACTGCTTTACTATAAATTTGGCAGTGTTCATAATAAATCCTTAAAAAAATAAGGTCCCCAAAAATCCACCAGAAAAGTATGAAAGAAAGTGACAGGACATATTTTCTCTTCTTGAGTTCTTTTCATCAATTGTCATAGCAAACATTACACACTGCTATAGCAAAATATTAAACTAATTAAAGACAGGTTCTTGAATGCCAAACTTCATTCCCCTGAAAACCAAAAAAAAAAAAATCCCATACTTAAAAAACCCAGGCAAAAAAATTTCATACATAGGGATTGTGGATACAAAATTTAAGTTGCACTAATGACAACATCCAATCCCCTTCAATTCAAGGGATTAACTTTAAACTTTAAAAATAACAAGAAAAATTACAACTACACAAAATGAGTTTTGTTTATGTGACATAAAGAATGCCCATTTTGAAGAATTTTTAAGAACACTGTGTGATTGACCAGGAAGATGGTTAACTGAATCTGTCTACTAGTAAGAAATAATCATGAAATGTGAATTACAAATAAACTGATTCTTTTGATCAAAACAACATATCTACCATCAGGGTGTATGAGTACCATCCATCGTTTTAACTAAGCATCCCATGGCATATTAAAAAATAAGGGTAAATATTTTCCAACTTAATCATCTTACTTGGAAGAAGATAAAAAAATCAGAATTTATTTCTGACCCAAAATTTTACACACTGACTCTGAACTTCAAAATAAATACCCAACTAAATTGTTTAATACTTGGTTGTTCTTAATGCCTTCTGTACAGGAAATAAAACCATAGCAATTATTGGGGACTCCTGGAAAGGATTCTTTCATTGGTGACAACAAATTTCTACACAACATGGACAAGTGGACCATTTCTTCAAACATTTGAAGATTGTGCACTTTGCTGACATGTTAGAGTTAATAAGGCAGATCAGAATGTTTAGGTCACATTTCATCTTAACTGAGAAAACCATGTCACCAATGTGCTTAGGTCACACTACCTCTTTAACTAGTGTGCCAAACCACTGCTTTTCAGTGGAGAGAACATTACTGTGCTTAGGTCACACTACTTTTTTAACTAGTGTGCCAAACCACTGCTTTTAAGTGGTGAGAACATTACTGTGCTTAGGTCACACTACTTCTTTAACTAGTGTGCCAAACCACTGCTTTTAAGTGGTGAGAACATTACTGTGGTTTGATCACACTGCTTTAACAGGTAACCAAGCCAAAGTTCTAAGGTCAAGCTACTGCTATTAAGTAGTAGACCAAGTCACTGTGTTCAGGTGAAAAGCACTGCTTTGACTGGTGAGAATAAACGGATGTGGTTTAGTCACACTACTACTTTAACAGCTAATGCATGTTAAAGTGTTACGGTAACACTTAAATGTCACAACAAGTACTGCAAGTCCCCCACCGTACTTGGAGTAGAAGCACAACTTTAATTGATCAGCACACATCATTAAGGATAGTCAACTTTAAAGAGATAAAGAGATTAAAGGGCTACTACTTGAATATAAATCAAGCTGCTCATGGTCTTCTGTCATACTCCTTTAAGAGTCACTCTGCTTTGGTCAAGTTTGTACATTTTCATGCTACACACTATTCCTTGCCTCAGTTACCACATGGAGAATGTTTACTGGGTCAGCTGGATGCTGTATAAACTCATAACTAACCATTAATGTTGTTCTACACATGGACGCCTTTTAATCACCCAATGATTATTTAATCAGTCTAACCCTTTTCTAAATTAGTGGCGTAAGTAAAATCGTGAAGTACATCGAAATCTGCAACACAAGATTCTACTAAAAAAAAAAAAAAACCTTTTAAATTATGATACCAAAAAGTTTAAAATTGAAATGTTACACAAACAGTATTTTGAATAGAAGTACTTAAATTGGAAGGGGGGTTAAAAAAAGGATGTGTGTTAACTACTTTGCAATAAAAAAAAGTTCCCCTCAGTATTATTACAAAGTGTGTCTACAAAAAGACAAATATTACATTTACCAGGACAAAATTATGAAAATTGACCAAAAAAACCCCAAACATTTGATCAGTACCCATTGATATAATCTCCAGATGGACAAACTTGCGAAGATTATACAAAATATGCCAGTAAACACACACACACCAGAGCAAGGCACAAAACTTTGCAACATACAGAACCTGCCTTTTATCAACTTAGTAACTTCTTCTTCTTTGGTGGAAATGTTACAAATATTTTCTTCTTTTTTTTCTCTCTTATAATTCAAATCTTCATTTACAAAACAGCTTTTGGGCTTGTTGCCAGAATATGTATACAGAGGAGCTGACGATAAACAATGATAAATGTACTTCACAAACTATTTGCAGAAAAATGTCTGAAGAAATATAATAACAGGAAATATTAATTCCAAGCAAATTAAAAAAAAAAAAATTTGCAGAAAGAGAGAGAGAAGACGAAGAAAGCAAAAACGTCATAGCATGATTGACCTGGCAATGAGAGTGACTCCGAAATAAACCAGCACAGCTGAAGATTACCTGGCCTCGACCCTCGGTCAAACGTACTAATCTTGTATGTACATAAATACACCGCCACACTCTATATAACAACTTTACCTCTCGTATGACAGAGGATAAACAGGATCAGAGAGAAACTCGTCATCCACTCTACGGTAGCAAAATCAGGGTCTTCGTTTAGTGACAGCCCGGGTTCACTTTTGGCAACGATAACAGAACCATACCAAAATGTACCCTGTACTACTGCATATCACTGAAAGTTTACCATCATGGACTTCAAGTCTATTTGAGATGGGTGCAAGTACTTTCTTGTACTGTTAATTGTTTGGGGCCAAGTTAAAAAGCTAGACTTTGCTTTTAACAATTTCCTCACGAACGGTGACCCATTTGAAGTAATTTGAGCAAACTTCATTGTTTTTGATTCGTATATATCATGAAAAATTACAAACTAAAAGAGTCACGGGATCAAAATCCAGGAATCGAACCTGGTTGGTTCTTGAAACCGCAGAAAAGAAGAGTAAGTTATCGGCAACCAATGATGCATCTCAATCCAATTATTTACATAGTTAATCAGCACGGTTTCAACAGGATCTCCTCTCGATGAATTAAGAATCCATAAAACTGAAGTTCATGTCTCTGAGAGTGTCCTGTTGTTTTCTGGTTTATGCTGCTAACTCTTGTGCTTCACCCCCTTCTTGAGAGGTCCGTCCCTGTTGGCTTGGTTGTTTCGGCTGGATACAGCTCCTAGCAACTGATTCAAAGAGTCTGTATGGGACGAGAGAAAACTTGTTGTTGAAGTTGATCGTTAATGTTAATTACTCTGTCATCAATCTTCACATTTGATCAATTTGTTCATAGATTATCATAGATACTAACACATTTGATACAGGGATATAAATGACAGCGAAAAAAAAACAAAAAAAAAACACTAGAGCCTACCGTACAACAAGAAAAAGATAAAATCTAGAAAGATGGGCATTTCATTGTCAAATCAAGTTGATGGTATCAGCTTGGCTGGGCTAATGGCTTACCCCATTGGGATAGAGTAAATGATTACAAAAAAGGCACATTTAAGTTGAGGATTTTGCATGGCTGTGCTAATTTATTTCACAAGACATTAAGACATTGTGATTATCCTCATTCCCTTTCCATGTATTCAGTGCTGAAATGTTGAAATGTCAAAGGTGACTTACCTCTCCAGTTCAGGTGCACAATGGATGAATTCATGATTCCAGAACTTGTAGTTGTGGTTACGGATGAGCTCGATGAAGGTGATCAACAATCCCCAGGGGTGAGGTCTGTTAACGATTAATCTCTCCAAGAGTACCCTGAGGGGGGAACAAACGTATAATACAGCATAGGCTGGTATAGACTGTTACAAGCTTGTAGAACACAGCTCTATTGTCAAATGCCCCCTATTGATCCATAACATATTACTGCCAAAACCAAGGCCAAAGGAGCTACTCAACATGCAAAATGTTCCTGTCAATTTTTCTATCACCTTCATGCATCAAGGGGCCATTTTTTCCGGTTGGCTTTTGACTTTTTGCAAAGCGCATAGAAATGCATTTGCATATAGTTGGGCTCTAAAAATGAATATATTATTATTTTTCCAGTTGGTGTCACCAACTTTGATTTAATTTTGAAAGGCATGTGACATGAGTTTACATCGATTTGTAAATTTATTCTTGCTTTAATTTATCCATCAATTCTTCACACCAGTGGAAATTCCTCCCCCTCCCTCCCCCTCCTTGCTCTAGCTACTCTCTTCATATGATGACACACAACCAAACTCTTAATTTAACTCATTTTGAAAGGCTGACCTGGTAATCTGTTCCTGGATGGCCTCGGTGTTTGCTTCGGCAAACAGGTAGAGGAGCGTACAGCTGAAGTAGTGTGTGTGGCTGTTTGGGTAACGGAGCTGATTGGCGATGGCATTCAAGAAAATGTAACGTCCTGCGAAAGAGGAAGAGACAGTGTCATACATTGTTTGTAGGATTATTGCTTAAGATCAATGATCAGAATAACATCCATCTTTTGATAATCTAAGCAGAATATGTCTACTTGTGTCAAAGGAGGCTTTTGAGATACTATAGTGTAAGGATGAATGATACATAAGTAGACTGATTTTTGTTTATTTCCCAACCTTTCTCCTCCTACCATAGCTTGCCCCAAGCTGAAGTACTTGTTTCGTGTTTAATAATATAATAACACTGGAAAAGGGGTGCAATATCCGATGGGAAGTTGATTAACTTAGTCTGTTTGTGTCGAAGATAAAAAAGTGAAAACAAACACTGAATGTCTATAACGTTCTAACTCGTGCAACAGTGTTCAGAGATACAGGGAGAATTAACAATGTTTATGACGATGATAGAAGGTTTCTTCTCTCTTTGTCAACATTAAAAATGGCATCAACAGATATCCTAAGGTAGCTCTTAATACTATCAAGTACAAGGAACGTTTGAGTATTAATGTAGAAGTTTACAAAAAGATTAATAAGCTGGGTGTTTAGCTACAGTATTTTCAACATTGTAAACTTAGGGAATTATTTCAGTGTCTTATATATGTTGGTATGTTAAATATTCTTTTCTTTGGCTAGGACTAGACTGGTGGGGGGGGGGGGGGGAGGAGAGGGTGAAGTGAGGAATGTTGCACCAACCTTCAGTGTCTAAGTCAGCCACTAAGTTCTGGAAGATGTCCATATGGGATGAATGAGTTATGTTACTCATTGATGGAGATCCGCCCTTGCTATGGATGTAAGCTATTGCCTGTGAGCCCACGTAGAGCACCAATGCATTCATTAGCGATACATGGTATCTTTGGCCGGCTTCATTCGACACTTGGAGATGGCTACGCAGCTCGGAAAGGAATGTCACTGGTCCACGTGTTTTGATGTATGCATCCAAGTCCTAAAAATGCAAGCAAAAGAGTCACAAACTGTGAACCACAAATTTTGGAGTGGTAAACCAATATTGAAATTAATCAAGTATAAGACAATGTAAATAGCAAACATGGCAGACATAATGCAAATTAAATTATCCAACAGAAAAAAACAACCTCAGAGATTTTGAAAAGAAGAGATTTACTGACCTTCTTGAAAGATGTCGGTTGAATCATTGCTGAGAAGTTTGTCAGGATTCTTGGAGGTTGGGTGATATCTGGCAGCATGTCTACCTTGAGATTTGGGGTGAATGGGTCGGGCATTCTCATGTTACGTGGGAACGCACTCAAGATGAGATTCCTCATTTGGATACAGTTCGGTGGAATAACATCACAGAAACCGTAGTGATAATCACAGAGGAATTCTGGGAAATCATGAAGAAGGACCAACAAGACCCTGAGAGTTCCCTGTGAATAAAAAGAATAAATAATAATAGGAGGTAAAATACAAGTTTACACACAAAACAGATCATCTGCAAAATTAGTTGAGATACCAATAAATGGTGTGAAACAAACAGAATGTTTGGATCAGTCCTTTACAAGATACTGGAAGTATTAAAAGGTATGATCATGTTGTAAATCTCTAAAGGGGAGACATAATACATCAAATGATCATGCATGAAGGACAGAATGTTTCCTTTATAGGAAGCGGCAAACAATTCGTGAGATACATTAATATCTAAGTATCCTGCCCCCCCCCCTCCCTCTTTCCCCCAAACAGACATACAATTTGAAAGGATTATAACCTTTTCTAAATGGGAGAATTAATTTGTCTGCATCCAAGAGGGCTGAGCATCGGACACATTTCTTCACCCAGACGCCCAGGGACGCAGACATGTGACATACAGTGACTGGTACATACAACCACTAACCACTTTCATATCAGCCATTAGATTAGCAGTGGCACAGTTTATGTGTATCTGCTTAGACTGCCACACAGCCTGAAATATTAATACACACTTTTGTTGCTGTTGGAATCAATGGGAATTCAACTTTATTACCAAAATGTTAGAAAATAAATTATCGATAAACTATTGATGACACATTAATAAAGACAATTGACAGAATGAGATTTTGAATAGCATTTTACCTTGTACAGCAGGAAAGTGTGCTTTGGAAGTTCAGCATTTCTCAAGAAAGGTGCCAAAAACTTCAGCAGATCAATCAAAACTTGGGCGTACATCGGCCAACCCTGTAGAGAGAAAAAAATGACCAAATAAAAACAGATATGAGAGAAATATATCCATCCTCCTCTGTGCACTGGGAGTAATTACTCTGATCAACGATTTTACTTTTAGACTAACCAGTGGGTAGTTACAAAACAACCTTGTCTTACTACAAGCAAAATGGACAGGAACATTCTAAAATATTCATCGAATGCAACGTAGAATTTGTCTGTCTGTTTACTTGTCAAAATGTGAGAGATTTTGTAAGATATCCACCAAAATACCTTAAGTACTGCTAAATGTGCACGAAGTGCATAGATGTGTATCATATGAGAGTAAATCTACCATACTTTAAGTACTGAATGTATCCATGACAAGCTTAATGTTATTTTACTCTTCTACACAAGAAATCCATTTTCATGTCTACATATATATATATAGTGTAACTACACTGAATTACATTCAAACATAATTTGGATAAAAAAACAAACAAAAGTTCTATTACTTTGTTCACAAATCTCCTTCATTTCAAAACGTACCTTTTGTTGAGGAAGCACAGCTAACATTCTAGCTATGAAGATCCTGTGTGAAATTAACTCCAGCCAAGAGTAAACAAATCCAGGAGCTTTGCTTGGCCTTAGAACATGGAGCGCATTACTGAAACAGGGAATATGGATAATATAAAGAACATTATTGAAATTTTAATACTTTTCTATCACTTTTTAAGATTACAACTAAAGTTTACAAATAGTGAAAAGTATAAAAGCTTTTGCTGTAAATGGTGGAGAGGCAAACATTCCTTAGCATGTCTTCTAAGCATTAAAAGAGTCTAATTCAAGGCGCTCCTTTCATAAGGTAGTATTTATGGTCCATGAGCAATATATCAGTCTTGCAATCTTGTCGGTTTTTCTCAAACATGCTACCAAACAGAGCTTCAATTTACAAAAGGTACCAAAAATTACAATGCTTGCAAACGTTGTAAAATGTACAAACATTTACCAGAATGCTGTCATGATTTGGAAGTTGATTGCTTCCAGTATCTGTTCAGGTGCATTGAGTTCCAGTAGCAGCATGCTGAAGATACGATGGTATGCCAGCTGGTGGAAATCAGTCTGTCTGGCCTCGTGATCCTGAAGAAGCACACCAGCAACGATGCCCAATACCTGCAAATGACAAATTAGCACACAGGAAAAGATTAACCAATGCCTACACATGACATATTAGCACACCAGAAAATATAAACCAATGCCTACATGTGACATATAAGCACACCGGAAAATATAAACCAATGCCTTCACATTACATATTAGCACACCAGATAAGATAAACCAATGCTTATACATGACAAATTAGCACATCGTAAAAGATAGACCAATACCTACACTTGAAAACATAGGGGTCAGAAAAGGGAAGGGACAGCAAGTGGAGGGGAGGTAGGGAAGGGGTGAGGGGGTTGCATGGTAAGGGGGCGTTGTTGAAGGGAGAGATTTTCATTGCTACATCAGCAGCTACATAAAGATAGCATGAGAAGATGTACAAGCCACTGCATGAGACATTCAGTGATGCTACACATTTATTTTACCACTATTTTATATCATTTACTGACAATGGATTACTGTCAAACAAACCACTAAATTGCAGCATCATTGAATCGTGTCAACCAAAACTAGCATACAAACCTTATTCAACAGGTTGATCTTGGTGACCGGGTTGTTGACATCGCCGGAATGTTTGACCAATAGTGCAATAAGCCTTACAAAGGCATCCAGGGTATGAAAGCACTTGGCTCTGGTGATGGTTGGGTTATGGGCCTGCTCAGCCTGGGCCCTATAACAGAGGTCCACACAGAGCTCAATACAGATACGGAAGAACCGGGTGATGAGGTCGTCTGTCTTCAGAATGCCTTGCTGGTGCATCTAATTATAAATCAACGGTAAGAAATACTATGAATAATTTACATTAATTTTTTAGGATACTGACAGCTCATAAATAATAGTATAGATATACAGTAATAAATTTATCACATGTAGTAAAGCTAAAATTCTATGCAAAGTTGTTCAAATTTGCTGTACAGTTGTAATGATGTATTTTAACTTTCGTCCACAGTATAACATGATAACGACAATGTTGGAACCTCAATGGAAATGAAATTGTTACATTATTTTAATGTCTTCCATACTTATTTAAAAAAAATGGTCTGTTTACAAAATTTTCAAACTCGTTTGAGTTTTCTGGAGGAAACTGTCATCAGTGGAAGTTACTCATATCACTTCTTTCCAATAATTTTATTTTATTTATTTATTTTTATTTTATTTATTTATTTTTTTTTACAACCAAGTTCAAACTGTGCAGTTTAATATTTAGTGTTCTTCTTCATGTATCAAAGTTCTGGACAAAAAAAAATGAATATATTACCTGACTGACAAAGGCAGAAAAAGCTCTGAGGTTGTCACGGCTACCGGCAGGAGAGTGGTGCTTCTGAACCCACTCTCTCAAGAGGTACTCTGTCTTCTCTCGAAGGCCGTGAGGATCATCATACTCTCTGGCCTGAGATATCCCAGAATGCATCATTGAGGTTGGACCTCCAGGTACTTTATCCAAGAAGGCTGGGTCTTGGTTCTGTCTGATCATTTCAATTAGCTGCTGAAGGCTACAATAAATGTGAATGAATCAATCTATCAATCAATCGAATCAATTTATCAATCATAGCAGATATAATATTTACTAATATTTATTTTAATATTTACTTTTTATATAGCGCTTTATACCAGTGATAGGTCTGAAAGCGCTTTACAGACGTTATATTACCCCTGGTCAATGATAACCTGTCCCAGAGACAATCCCGACTCGGCAGCAGTTATATACTGCGCCCAATGACAAGTTACCTCACAGGTACCCATTTAACCCCTGGGTGGAGAGAGGCAATTGAGATAAAGCATCTTGCCCAAGGACACAACGTAATGATCTAGGTAGGAATCGAACCAGCAATCCTTGGATCACAAGTCCGACGCCTTAGCCAATTGGCCAACACGCTCTCATATGGGCTATCATATGGGCTATCA
>KN885580.1:24841-35303 GCA_000934455.1 Apostichopus parvimensis | reverse complement strand
GGCAAGTGTTTGTATATCATGTTGTGAAGAGCTGTGGTAATGAATTTTAATCGTATCTTGCTATAGTTTCCATCTAAATCAGTTCACAACTTTATGTTGTAATGTAACATAAACAACATTCTAAGCTCAACCAACACACTATTGAAAATAAATCCTGCAAATTTATGGTATAATTTTACCCTTATATACTCTGTGAAATATAACTAAAAGTGAGGGGTCATATCTTATAGCCTCCTTCATCCTTAGTATAAAGCCTACAATACCATAAAACTTACACTGATTTCATCATTCTAGTCTTCTTCGAACTCACTGATACAGCTGTTATTAGTAGTGTTATAACATAAACATAATAATTATCAGTTTAGTCTCCTTCAAACTCAATATACAGCTTTATAGTAGTACTATCACATACTAAACACAACACTGAGTTCATCATTCTAGTCTCCTTCAAACTCAATATACAGCTTTATAGTAGTACTATCACATATAAACACAATACTGAGTTTATCATTCTATTCTCCTTCAAACTCAATATACAGCTTTATAGTAGTATCACATACTAAACACAACACTGAGTTCATCATTTTAGTCTCCTTCAAACTCAATACACAGCTTTATAGTAGTACTATCACATATAAACACAATACTGAGTTTATCATTCTATTCTCCTTCAAACTCAATATACAGCTTTATAGTAGTAATATCACATATAAACACAACACTGAGTTCATCATTCTAGTCTCCTTAAACTCAATATACAGCTTTATATATAGTATCACATACTAAACACGACACTGAGTTCATCATTCTAGTCTCCTTCAATCTCATTATACAGCTTTATAGTAGTACTATCACATATAACACTGAGTTCATCATTCTAGTCTCCTTCAAACTCAATATACAGCTTTATATATAGTATCACATACTAAACACAACACTGAGTTCATCATTCTAGTCTCCTTAAAACTCAATGTACAGCTTTATATATAGTATCACATACTAAACACAACACTGAGTTCATCATTCTAGTCTCCTTAAAACTCAATATATAGCTTTATATATAGTATCACATACTAAACACAACACTGAGTTCATCATTTTAGTCTCCTTCAAACTCAATACACAGCTTTATAGTAGTACTATCACATATAACACTGAGTTCATCATTCTAGTCTCCTTAAAACTCAATACACAGCTTTATAGTAGTACTATCACATACAAACACAACACTGAGTTCATCATTTTAGTCTCCTTCAAACTCAATACACAGCTTTATAGTAGTACTATCACATATAAACACAACACTGAGTTCATCATTCTAGTCTCCTTCAAACTCTATACACAGCTTTATAGTAATACTATCACATACAAACACAACACTGAGTTCATCCTTAAACTCAATATACAGCTTTATATATAGTATCACATACTAAACACGACACTGAGTTCATCATTCTAGTCTCCTTCAAACTCTATACACAGCTTTATAGTAATACTATCACATACAAACACAACACTGAGTTCATCATTCTAATCTCCTTCAAACTCAATACACAGCTTTATAGTAGTACTATCACATTAAAACACAACACTGAGTTCATCATTCTAGTCTCCTTCAAACTCAATATACAGCTTTATAGTAATACTATCACATACAAACACAACACTGAGTTCATCATTCTAATCTCCTTCAAACTCAATACACAGCTTTATAGTAGTAATATCACATATAAACACAACACTGAGTTCATCATTCTAGTCTCCTTCAAACTCAATATACAGCTTTATATATAGTATCACATGTAAACACAAT
Source organism: Apostichopus parvimensis (assembly GCA_000934455.1). Classification (NCBI taxonomy): domain Eukaryota; kingdom Metazoa; phylum Echinodermata; class Holothuroidea; order Aspidochirotida; family Stichopodidae; genus Apostichopus; species Apostichopus parvimensis. The sequence continues at coordinate 33,490 of KN885580.1, read as the reverse complement.
GATGAGCTAATCGTTCTCGTTTCCTTGTAGAACTCAATATACAGCTTTATATATAGTATCACATACTAAACACAACACTGAGTTCATCATTCTAGTCTCCTTCAAACTCAATATATAGCTTTATATATAGTATCACATACTAAACACAACACTGAGTTCATCATTTTAGTCTCCTTCAAACTCAATATACAGCTTTATAGTAATACTATCACATACAAACACAACACTGAGTTCATCATTCTAATCTCCTTCAAACTCAATATACAGCTTTATAGTAGTAATATCACATATAAACACAACACTGAGTTCATCATTCTAGTCTCCTTCAAACTCAATATACAGCTTTATATATAGTATCACATGTAAACACAATGATGAGTTAATCGTTCTCGTTTCCTTGTAGAACTCAATATACAAGATTACAATAGAACTATCACAGGTGAACACTATACGGTGAGTTAGTCATTCTATAGTCGCCTTGAAATTCACTACACATCTTTTAAGGCAGTAAATATTTTCTTCAATTTTTTTTCTATGAATATTTTGTCCTCTTGATTCCCAGGCCCCGTTCCAGACTATTCTTTCGACGGTTCTTGTGGTAGCGCAACACAAACAATCACGGTAGACTGGTCAACGTACCCAACCGCTACTTGTCAAGAGGTAGAAATAGTGATACCGCCAAACTACGTCGCTGATACATGTACCTGGAGAGTAGAGCATTCTGGTTCAACGGTAACAACCGGTATCGCTGTTAACGTCGTTACTGGTGGTGCGGCCGAAAGCTCGGACACGATTACAGTTGCCTTCGTAGAAAATTCAGTAACACTGGCCTCGGCATTTTCGGATATTTTGGGCAATCTTTATACAGACCCAGAACATGGCACAGTTTCTCACTCGGGGCCTGCTGACGCGGTATTAATAACGTTCGCTTCCGGAGGTGGTTCCTCCCTTTCCGGGTTCACCTTTAGAGTCGTGATATATGCGATGGGTAAGAACTTTTTAATTTGAAGACGAAAAACAAAAACAAAAAACTGAAAAAGTAATGAAAGAAACTCAAACTAAGGACATCTTGCATCTGAATGTTCTCTTAAAGCTCCCTTATATATGCATTCAATCTCGACAGTGTATAAACATGTTATTTTTTTTGGCCGTACTATTATGTATTAATAAATCACTCAATCACGATGATGTACATTTTTACCAAAATATAGCCTAGTCGATGAGAGAAATTTTGTAACCATATCACGGTATGTGTTCTTTACAAATATTGATCGGACGCATGCATTGGCAGCCGACGTCTTGGCCACAATACGTAATATTTAAGCAGGAAAAAAGTAGCCTACACAGTGAACAATTTTCGCTAAACTCTATAGCGCAAACTGTTCAATTATTGACTCGAGGATTTTTGTTTCCGTGTAATGTGTCCGTCGAACAGTTCTCCCTGCATGCCGTGGGAACGTTGGCAGAGACACATACAGACACGCACATATTACGTAATGGTAGTTTACATGGTGAAAATACGTAGCCCGGCCTATGGCCATTGCACAGTTATCAGCCATGATGGTGTGATATGATGTGTGATAATTTACTACAAAATTAAAAACGATTGCAGAGTGAGGAATCGGTTAGGCCGTGTTTACAATGTAATGCACAATCGGGCTTTTAATAATTTCATAAATTTATATTTTTGAAGTTTTGAAGTTTATTTTTCTTTATTACGTCGATCTTACGTTTTGCATTTTTTACGATTAATTTCAAGTTTCTTTGGTACAAAACAATACGTAGCGATAATTACTGCTGTTTGATCAAAGTCATGAAATTATATTTGAATGAAACTGATAATTTGCAGCAAATTCAGTTAAAAATTAAGAATATTAGTCAAGGTATACTCAATTAGTGCGATGAAATATCAAAAGCAGTTTTCTCACAAACAGTGGTTATGAGTTTGCTATATAACGATCTGAGTTATCAATTCATGGCCTCGTCCAACAAATACGCCTTCAGAAAGAATATGACAAAAGTCAGCCAATTTCAAGCGTCATGGCTAACAGAACTATGAAGCTGGTTGCATGAGTTGTAACTATGTTTTCTACTCATTATTGTCAAGGTAGGTCTATAAGCATCCCTTCTCATTTTCCCCTTTCCCAGTTGCCCTTCTTGCTCTCTACTTTCTCCCCCCCCCCCTTCCTCTACCCTTCCTCTACCCTTCCCGTCATTCCCTTTTCTTTCCCCACCCTCTATTTGCGCTTTTCCAAACCCCCCCCCCCCCCCCCCGCATTCGCATGAGCTGCGTAACTAAACTGAGTATGATGAATTTCCACATGAAGTGTCTAAAGCAATGACATGCATATCCAACATCTATATAGTGGACGGACCACACACCTCCGCTGGAAAATATCCAAGAAATGTTCTTCTCTGTAAAGGATACAAAGTTAGGAAGGGTGTTCTTTTGGCTGATGGAAATGTATACTTTTCTATATAGATATTTTCCTAACAATTAACTTCCTAACTGTGATAATACGGTGTTGGACGGGTTCTCATTGTATTGTATTGTTTAACTCCTCCTGTCTTGTCCCCCAGATGAATCCGATGTCTGCGGCACTGCGTCATCGCCAAAGACCATCTCGCTGACCACTGACTACCCAGTCGCTTCTTTAGCCACGCCCAACTTCCCTGCCAATTATCCAGAAGGAGCCGTGTGTTATACTAAAATTGACAGTCCTAGCGGTTACAATGTTATGGTCAATTACATCGCTGCGGACATAGTCAATCTCGCCGACTACTTTTTCATCTATGACGTCATCGACCCGTCCAGTCCCATTCTCCTTCGTGCCGAGACAACCGGTTTTCTCTCAGCTCCGCAGACAGGGTCACGAAGTTTTGACACTCGTACTACCTCCCTGCATACGGTATTTTCAGATTCCGGTACAACAGAGAATCCTGGGATACTTGTCGTATTCTCGGCAGTTCTAGGTAAGATTTTCAAAGTAACTAATAAGTCGGCTAATCTTTTAATCCTATGATTATGTTATGGATCGTAGAAAATTCGCTCTTTAACTTTCATTCCCTTTAAAACTTTATAACCTTATTCGGTGAAAAGAAAACAAATTATGAAAATATGCCTGTGTTTGATTAATTTTTAACTTATATTTTCAGTTTAGATTTCGGGTAAAAATTGCTATTAAAGTTTTAAAAAAAGAGAAAAATCTCGAGTATTGTGACTTCTTTTGTAGTATTTATAGGGCGTGCATAGTTTATACGAATTTCTTGACACGGAGTGCGTGTTCATTGAGCCGTGAAACTGAACCGTAAGGCGTGGTTGTGTGTACAGCCTTTGGCTGCATTGTGTTGTCACCGTGACAATAGAGTTACATATTACAGGCTATTATGGTTGGAAATCGGGTAACACCATTTCTGAAAACTAACTGAAGATTTCTATAAGAAGGAAGTAGTTGAAAATGTTTACCAAGTTTAATTACACCTCTTATTTATACACGTATCAGGATACGGCCCTTTCACCACAAACCTCCAATCATCTTGTCAGTCAAATTGCTTTAAAGCAGCATTTTGTGTCCTTTTCTATGATATTTCTCAACCTCACTGACTCCACTATGCCATAACGACATACATAACTAGCTTATCTATTTAAATCTTACTTCAAATGGTGGCATAAAAGTCGAAAAATGTGCAACTTTCAACTTTTTTTTCTCCAAGATATTTTCCGTTGGGATCCCAATTAACCTCACCAATAATATGAATATTTAAACACTACGAACGTCATTGACCAATACGTAATACAACACCAAGCTTGATTTGTGTACAGTCTATATGGCAGTTGTACCAGGGAGTTCCATAACCACTCCCTGGTTGTACCAACGCAAAGTCTTGAAACTATTTTTAGCAACGGCTCATAACTAAACCTGCATCTCTGATTGGTTGAATTCAAACTAGTGGGTTTGGGGTACTGTATGCGATTAATTTTAAATGTGGAATTTTGTCGTGGATACTTTTCTCATTCTCTGCAATTATCCTTAATTACTCGCCAATTAACGATTTTGGCAGGGAAATATCTTAGTTTGCTGTTTTGTGATTGATATATGTAAAAAACTCGATGGACATGTCAAAAAAGTAGGAAACGGTGACCAAACGCAAAATGCTGCTTTAAGTTCCTTTTTCCTTACAAAGTAGGCTGTACGGTACCCTTTGAAAAGAAGGTGTTACTTTGCTACTGTTATGCTTGTGAGTGTAACTGAGACATATATATATGCCAGCCAGTTGGGACAACTTCGTAAAGCCAATACCTCTCTAAACTGTACTCCAATATCATGCTTCAAAACTCTGGTATTGTCAGTACAAACAGTTCCTAACCTTGATCTGATAGAAACATGATATTCATACTGCTCGTATATACTGACAATACGAGTGCTCTGGGACATGACACTACAGTATATAAAAAAAATGTCCCAACTGGGTGTATATGCCTCTAAATACCACAGCCTACGGGATGGGTGGGGTGGGGTTGGGGTGGGGGGTGGCAAATGATTTCCAGAACAAGAACGCAAGTGGACTAATGTGCTCGAATTCTGTGTAGGAACTGCAGCGTGAGCGTGAGAGCATGCCTTGAACATAGACTGTTTACTGTGTTTAGGCTATAAAGAGTGTACATGCATCAAACACATATTCTTCTAAGATCTTAATTGCGTAAATAGTGAAACTTTAATTAGATTAATAAAGTTGACTACCAGGCCCTTTCTGTCACCTTTTCAACTGTTACTATTGCCAAAACAGTTTATATTCGTAGAAAAAAAAACATATGAAATGAAATTTGAAGTGATTTTAAATGGTTGGACCCTGTATTACAAAATTAGTTTGTATCTAAAAAAAATTCAATTGTTTTTCCAAGCAGTAACAACAACAATACTATCTATACCTATACCTATACCTTATGTTAGCAGTCACGATTTGTGGCCGGGAAAACCGTGAATAATGAAACAAATCATATGCTAAAATGTGTGGGACACAAAAATTTATTTTTATTGGAATTAAAGGCGAGTAACTTGTCAATTGGAAAAACTCATGACGGTGTGACCAGGATTGATTTCGTTTAATTAGATTGAAATAAACGAAACGAATTGAATTGAAGTGAAATTTAATTTGAAAGGTAAATAAAAAAAATTACGACGTCACAACTTCAGATATAAAAGTGTCTAGGTGCCAGGTGTGGAAACACCGTAACACATCATGCTGAGATGTTTAGTTTTAAAGACTACGTTCACACCCCGACCACCAAAACAACCAAATGATGTTGTATTAGGTTTTGTTTTGACTCACATATACATGGTAACTGTACAAGAGTAGCACTACACGTTTGACTGAAAACCAAGAACCAACATTTTTGATAATTTCTTTTTCACTATAATCGACCGTAAAAGAAAGGACCCCTAACCCTCAAATAAAAATATATATCATCTCTGACCCTTAACTACACCGAAATATCTCACTGCCGGAAAGATGAGATTATTCAAAAATATGAAACGAATTATATATAAAATGTTAGGGGACACAGCATTGGTTTGCATTGTAGATAGATATAGTTCGATGTTTGGGAGAGTGCTATTGGTTGTGACGTCATAGATAGCTTGGTAAGGGGTCGTGGCATCTTGGTATGTTTGTTATCGTCAGTAAGAAGAAGAGGAAGAGGAAGAAAAAGAAAAAGAAAAAGAAAAAGAAAAAGAAAAAGAAAAAAACTAGTAGGGAATATGCTTTGTTCTTTTCTATATGTACACGCTATCATAACGATCACGTGATCAGTCCTAGTACAAGAGGATTGAAGAAATTAAAAAAAAACCTGACAATGCAGGGTTGTGTCCATTAAGTTTAGTTTTGACTCGAGTGGTCATTCCATTAGCGTAAACCTGACGAGAGGGTAGGTCACTGGTAGGTGAGGGGACTATACATCCAATTAGGGGGGGGGGGCGAGCTCAAGTAGGGGCTCGGGTGTGACTAGCTAGTATGAATCAGGTCAAGGATTCACCATACACCCATAAATGTACCGTACACGGGTATATACTTGAAAAAGAGGGCCCGGTGAAGTAATTGTCCAACCAGGGTTTTCGGCGCCCCTTCCTAAACCCTTTATCTTTTATTTGTATCTTCATTGTTGTTTCATTTCAGACGTACAAACCACTACCTGCGGCTCATGTGATTGCACGACTTTTGCTGCTTCTGCTGGCGATATGTGTGAACACAGCTGTGAGTTGAAATGACGCTACATTATTATGCCAATAACACAAATAATATCTTAATTACCATTTCATATGCAGGGCAGTTATTCGTGGTGAAAAATAGCTAAAAAAATAATAAGTATAGTCATAAAAGATAATTGTAATTATATCGTATTGTCAAGTATTGTATAGTTGATCATGAAAATTCCTGATTAAATCCGAATGGCACTTTCTAGTTTTGGGTTATATTAAATTCATTATATTCTTTTTACTTTGAGTGATATTTGTTATGAATACTATTGACGCATAATATGGATTTCAAACTGACGCTTCAGGTGTTTTTCCCCCTTTTTCCTTTCCCATTTCTTACAATATGATCAATTTCTAGCTTAATAAACTGTACCTTTTCACCCATTTCACAACCGTATTGCCGTCAGACTGAATTATTATGATTTTTTTTTTTGTCTGATGGTCTTTGGGACTTTGGTCAGACAAGATGCTTGCAGGCTCCAATCTGTCGTCTCTCTTTCCAATTTAATTAATGAAAGCATTCTTGTCAAAATTTATGTTAGCTCTTTCTCCCACCCCCTCCCTCCCTCCCCCCTCTTTCTCTTATTTCATGTTGTGTAAGATAAGATTGACTAAACCTGTTGTCTGAAGTGGAGTGGAGTTTTCCTTCTTACTACATCTCGAAGAAGAATATTTCTTTTGATATTCTGGTCAGACCGACATCTGACTTCTATTTCGTCTTGTGGTCATGTAAGGATACGACTGATAAAACTTGTTAGACATCAGTGTTGTTTGCAAACTCCAGTCTTCCTTCTGTTTCACAACTAGTTACAAAGAAATAGTTTGGTTTCATAGTGTATTCTTACTTCTACCTCTTTGGATGCTGTAGCGATAAACTTATAGGCATCTCGGAGAAAAGTCTTTATCCATATATCTGTTGTTAGTAGACTAAATTCGTACTTCTTCTTCCTATGTTGTAGGGATAAGGTTTATCGGACATGTGTTATGCAGACTTGCCCCTTTCTTCTTTGTTAAAACTACGAGTTTACAAACACTTTGCTAGCGAAATGAATTCCTCACTTCTATTTCATTTGATCGTGTAGCGATAAGACTGGACAGAAACGTGGTTTGCATCATTATTAATTATTATTAACCTTATTTAATGTTTTAGGGATTTGATTGACCAGATCTTTAGCCTACTGACTTGAGTATTACATATTTGCACGCATGCATGGTTAAACTTATAGGTTCACAAACGTAACTGGGTGTATTTGTTCTCATCCAAAGACCCCCCCCCCCCACACCTTTATACGGACAATGAAAGAATGTTCAAAGGCCCTATAGACATACAGGAACATGTACCAAGATTGTACGTCCCAACATGATTGGGGCTGATGTCAGGCAACTTTTGTTTCCTTTGCTCGAGAAGGTGGCATATTACTGTCTTGAAAAGCGTAAATAAACCAGTTAATTTTTGAGAGACTCGTTCGAGTCGTACGGGCCCCGATATTTCCGTGCAACATCTCCCTTGTGAACCCTCGCCTTCACGGATCGCCAACCTCATTTTGTTTCCTCACGGACCCATAAGATTCCGTGGACATCAGGTTGAGAACGGGAGGATGGGGGACACATTATATTTGACCTACTAATTATGTTCTGAACTTTTGTTTACGAACTGAACTTATGAATTTTCTCTTCATCAACTAAAATGTGTGTGAATGGACGTGTATGATCTGATCTATAGGGTTTTCATCATTTTTCTTTTCATCGTTTTGTTAACAGCTGGACGTTTCATACCAATTTCGGGCACGCCTAATGACTCGGGGTGTCCTGATGATACAACGGTTGCACTTACGTACACAGAAGCAGAATCGCATGCTTATATAGCGACGGAAAATTTTACTAGTGATGGTGTCACATCTGAAACCGGCTCGTGCAAAATTACAATCACAGGCCCTCTCAATTCTGAAATCATCCTCATTTTCCGCTCATTTGACTTAAGTGCTGGAGGCAACCTAATTTTGACGGGAGGGCTGGGTATAGATAGGATCGGCAGAATCGGTGGTCCTAATCCAACTTTTCCATTTAGCGATGGGACCTCCATGCAGAATTTCGATATTATTGGCCAAGAAATCCTTATTACTGCGAACCGGTTGGTGATCAACTTCCGTAACGATGACAGTGGTATCGGGCCAGGAGTCGCCTTCGAAGTCAGACTCGTTGATAACAGTACGTTACTATTTTTGAACTTTATTGACAAAAAAGATAATGCTGAGGTAAAGATACTTTTTTTATTGTTGAAAGTGGAACATATTCTAAGGATCCTGGTGAAATTTGCAAACAATACCGATAAATATATATATATATATGAAGTTTTTGTATATGACGCTACATTATTATGCCAATAACACAAATA
>KN885579.1:74679-85930 GCA_000934455.1 Apostichopus parvimensis | reverse complement strand
TCCCCAACCGTCGAAGTGAAAGAAATGGACAAATGTATATGATCATTTCGTAATCTCGGCATGCGTAGTCATACACAGCTCAAATAAATGTACAATTTTGATGTTTTCAGGATAATTTTTATATAAGCAAGAATACTGACTGAAATTTCACTCTACAATATAACAATATCTTCCAGCAGAACTGTTTTTTAATAAACCTTTCTTTTTTCATTTTTTCTTTCTCCTTTCTTTTCAGTTTATTAATTTTCTTTTTCTATATATAATATCTCATAGATAGATCTTTCAGTCTAAGTTCTATAACTTGTAGCTCCAATTATTGTCTAGTCTGTCAGCAGCTCACACACACAGTCGTAGAATAGTGGAGCCCTTCCACGATTACATGCAAACTGTATTATTGATCTTATGCAAAAGGCTCTAATTATCAAACATCATCTGGATGGTAAAGTAATACAAAGTACATATGTCAGGGACTCAACATATGACTTTATCAATAAGCTAAATCTGTAGACTGTATATTTAGAAATCTTAATAACTAATATCTAGAATATCGATTCCACTACAAATAGAGGTGTGAAGTCACAAACAATGTATATTTACTGCTTTGGATGAATATGAGTCATAACAGGATTTATTGAAAGTTACAACAAAAAAACAGGTTGGCAGTTGAGCACTTCTAAGACTTACACTTAAAATAGGAAAGTAATATCAAAGTAATATCAAAGTAATATTGCCTAAGAGATTATTTTACTTCTTTGCAAATTCTATCCAAATTGATTAATGAGAAAGCAGTTTTCAACTTTATATGTGATTTATCTGGCCTAATAGTACCCAAGAGAGTACAAGATTATTTTTAGGGAAATCTGTGATTTAACAGATAAATTTTATAATTATACAAAACATATATGTGATGATACAATTCAACACTTGATGAAATCCTTGATGCAATACCTTTTATGCAAACACTTGGCTGCTTGGTCTGCGGTGGGTTTAATATAACATCTGTCCCCCAGTTTTTTGCACATATTAATCCTTGTCGACATTGGCCATAATAGTCACCATCCAACTCCCCACATGTCTCCCCGAGTTCCTTGGCACATTCTATACAACATCCACACGGATCGAGAAACATTTGCCCAGGGCAGACGAGATCTGTCTGACAATCATCCCGTTCATTGCACTGTCTACATTGAGGCAAATCACCAGCTATTCTTGGTAAACTTGACAGAAACATCAAAACTACTGTAAGCAGCAGTGCAAGATGTTTACGTGGAAAATACATGTTGATGTTTTAAAAAAAGAGTTAACTGAGTTGTTCCCTTTCAGCACAAAAACTCTGGCAAGATTTTTAACTTGTATATGGAATGCTAGATTATGTTGAAAACTTCAAGCTGGAGCTGTTTGAGGCACAACAATGGCAATAAGAACAAACGAAGTAAGGCCTAACAAACATACATTCCAATATAGGCCTACATATATCCTTTTGACAAGCGATACCAAGCAAAATTCAGTATGTATAGAATCAAATCTGTTGGCCTTCACATCCAAAATAAACTAGTAGTAGTATTTTGTGACACATTCCTGAAAAGTATCCTCCAGTAATTCTACACTCATAAGTTTGAAGCACAATTCAAACTATACACGCTCTTGGCACGGCCTCTTAAATAATATCAGAGCAGAAATTAAAGCACCCACAAATTTTCATAGCACAGTCATTTTGCTTGTATAACAACATAATGCAGATTAATTAAATGCTCCTGTGATGTTCTCATCGAAAATCCGTAGTATATCCAGGAAAGGGCTTGATTAATCCATTATGATCACTTTCTGACATTTCTTTGAAACTAGGCTAGCTTTTGAATCCCCTGTCCTGGGTAAGCAATAGGAGCTTACCTGGGGTTGGATAGGCTAGACTAATCCTTCTGTTTACAACGATAAATCACAGGTTTAAGTTAACCTACAAATACGCATAAAGGAAACTCCGAACGGAATTTGACTGGTCAAACTAGTCATGAATGTAAGCTTAATCTCGCAAATCAATCAACACAGTCTGTCGTTTTCCATGCCATTAAGAGTACAAAACGTATTTTCCAAAATCGTATGCGTTGACGTGCTTTCAGCCTCACATGTTTAATATCTTCTTGGCTTATACGTCAATTCTTGTGTGGTTAAATGTTTGTCCAGTATCAACCATTTAATTTACGTCTGACTTTTTAATGTACACATATAAAATACGAACAAACGTACCTACTTCCAACACTGTATAGTATACACCAAAGCGACCAAAACGTAACGTACGCATTTGTGCACGAATTCAACAAGATGACATTAAATGTACTGAGTGAATTACACAATTAAGCTATGAATATTTATTTCCATCGACAAATCAGGAGTATTGAGAAAAGAAGCATACTTATTTGATTGGTCAAACGTCTTAGGCAGGCTGTGGGTAGTTAGTAAGCGGTTACAGAGCAAGAAAGTTTAAGTCTTGTGTACTGGGTCCAGTTTAGATACCTTCATGAAAGCTGTTTGTAGCTTTTACCACCTAAACACTCTTTCTCATCATTATCGCACAAAGTTACAGATTTTCTTAAATGAATTCCAGGAGATGAATAAACAGAAAACTGTGGAAGAGCGATCATCTTACTATAAGTACCCATTCAATGGTTGTGAGAGCTGTAGCGAAAATTTGAGGGCGCGTGTCAACAATTATCTTTCTTCACAATCCAAGTTAATTAATGCCTTCATACAGGTGAAGCCGTCAATTAATTTCAAGCATATTTCACCAGAAGCAAACATATATTGAATGCAAACCATATATACCTCCTCCTTCTACCCAGCTTTGGATCTGTAAGTAATTCAGTTGAATGTATTCAAATAATTACATGAATACGATGAAAAATGTAATTTCAGCAATAAAGGAACTTGACCGACATGCATGTTATGTCGGCGGGACGATGTGTATTACTTTTGAACAAGGCGTTCGAGAATATAAATGTATATATGTTATATATATAGCCTTTATCGCTTCTCGGCCTTTTGGCTAAGATCATGTGTAGTATCTGTTCCCTTTCGAGGGGAATGGTGATGCACACCCGACGATGATCACACAGTCACAGTCCCGATGTAAGGGGACTGGGGCTGAGAGCGGATCAGTCGTTTGGTAGTTTGGTTTTCGTGCCCAGGTTCTTTCCTGGGTGACTTTTTCTTAAAAAGTATATGTTATATATATTTTCATTTGCCTTTGTCGTTTACCTCCATTCTTTAACAAAGTCTGTTTTTTTTTTCGAGATCCAGCCTGGGGAATCACGAATGATTTCGAGTTGGTTAGCATCATGTTTGATCTCTAGAGTAAGGCAAATATGTCACCAAACAGAACGTGTATTGTTCGATACAGGTGACAAACGCCTACAATGGAATTACGACCTTCCTTACCGGTTCGAACCTCTGGACATACAATCAACGATAACCGACAATAACCGACGATTCAAACAATCCCCGTTATTTCTTTACTATGTGATCAACTAGCAGCTGTTGGACACTGTAGCCACATCATAACTTTGCCCCGATTTTAAACATTAAGGGACGACTGACCCATTCTAGGATCGCCATGCGCGACTTCATATATGGCAGTTATGAAACTGTGCCACAAAAGTAAATTCAGCCGAATTAATTTCTCTTATTTTTGAGTTAATGAGAATCTACCAAGTTCGCCATAAACACTTGACCCTGAAAATGGATGATACGATGATACGACACATACATATATATATTACGATCACAAACAACTTACAATCGATAAATAAGTACATACAGTTATGTTTCATGCATATTTGCAGGTATTAGTTCAAGATACATTTGACTGTCAGATATTCGGGTTTACAAAAGTTGAAAAGTAGTTATTACCACAATTTTGCGTTTATATCTAATTAATGGCTTAAATATACCTCAGAACCCACCATTTGACCCCTAAAATTTCCACCCCCCCCCCCCAGACCCTCTACATGTGGATATGCAGTCAATTACCGTACACCAGGTCCACACTGGCCTCCTATCCTCGTATTCGCCTTGCTGTAATATATATGCGTATATACAATATAAATATAAATATATACTTTATATGCATGGCAAAATATAATAGCTTTCATTTTTAATTAACTTTTAATCAGTTTTTTTGGCAACGTTTTATCGTTAAATGATCGCTTTTTCAGTTACTGAAGTGAAGGTGATTGCTTTACAAACTTGTCGGAAATTTTCTGTATCCTCCAAAAGTTAAAACCACATCGTCATATGATTTTGTAAAGGGTGATTTGTTCTGAACGATCTGACAACAACAGAGTGATGTTATCCTCAATGTAATTAAACAGAATCGTTTTCTCTTTAAAATATAATCCAAAGGGGAAAATAATATGTCTACACATTAGCTGTATTTTGATGAAATTCTCAAATACAGATGGCATTGTCGTCTAGGCAATGATTTCAAATGTAACACATTTCAAGGATAAATCAACAAGAACTTGAAGATTATTATACAGGAAAGTAAAGTTGTTGTGGAACATTTTCCACGAAAAAAAAAGACATCACAGACTTCCTTCTATGATCCATTTCCTGGAGTAATAGAGAGGACTTAGCCGGTCATACTATTTTACCTACAATAAATCATATATTTTGAGTTAGGAACAGTATATGGAGATGGTGTTCTCAACTATCAAAAGGGTATATTGAATTCTGGTCTAGATCAGTGTTACATTGTATTCAACCGCTATATCCCTTCAATCGAATGGCCTCATACAATGACACAAACATTCTAGATATGCTAAAATAGTCAAATCGTTTAAAAATTCACAAAACTCTCTTAAGTACTTGTTATATAAGTAAGGAATATAAAAGTTCATGGTTTTGTGATAATCTTGTGCGCGCAATTAAGTGTTCATTGTCATATTAACTTAGAAACGCAGTGTTCATTGAATATCGTAACCCTCAAGCAATACTTCTCTATGTTCCAGTCACTTTAGCCTTTATTAAGAAAATCATTGGAGAGGCCAGTGGGGTGGTGGAGGGGTCGGGAGGAGGAACCATCTCCCTTCTCCTATCATACGGTACTGACGTACAAGAATAATTATTTGGAAGGATCAACGCCGAAGAATCCTTAAACTCCAGTTTTTGAATTGCAACGGTGGTGCTAACGTACTAGCAGCAATACCCGTCAGTGTGTGTTTTCACGCTTTATTAAATGAACTACACAGAGTCTTGTATGTAGGATATGCAAATTTTTCACCAAACATAATGAGTATAATTTTCACATGATTGGTACAAAAGCTAGGCAAATTTGTCTAGTATAAATGGACTAAAAAGTTATACATAACGTGAAGTAATGCCACCGATCATTTCAGTCATAGCATTACCATGTTAAAACTAGCTTATAACTCTCCTTGATTGTGACCACCCTCTTTCCACAGTTCTAGTGTGGATGACGAAAATCTCATGTTTTGTTGCTTCTATAGCAATTTTGGAGGCCTAATATACATATTAAATTACAGAAGAATACAACTCTACGTAATGCACTTATTTTTATTCCAAGAGAATAGTTTTTGTTTATTTTAGTCACACTTTTCCGATCTGTAATAAATACAATAACACATGTTTCGTGGATCTGGTACTTGTAGTACTAGTAGTAGACTAGGCCGTTTACGCCAAGGACTTGAGCATTACGAATATGAAATTACTTTTGAACTGTTCACTGGCTATCTGTTAATCCTTGTTTAGGTCCAAGCCCCACGCATCAGCCAACATGTGCCAACAAATAACATTTAGTGACAAATCGGGCAGTTAGCCTAGGCCTAGACTAAGGTAGCTATCCCCAGGTTAATCCCAGGCTCAAGTGGGTGTTCAGGGACTATTTTTCCAACTTAACCAGCATTTGAATATGTAACTTGTAAGGCTACACTACTACTAAACTTCAAACAAGTCTACCATCTAGCCTAAGTATGATTATTAAATATCATTCAGGAGAGTCCATGTACATTAAGCTTAATCCTCATGTTGCTATGAGAATATTATGAGTGCTGCATTCTAAAATTCATATTATTAGCATAGGCTAGGCCTATAGTGTGAATACAAACGTAAAATATGTCATACAGTTCGTAAAAGTTGTATACAAGTTTTCCATTACAAATTTTCATTTCATTTCTTTCTTAGGATATTGTGGTCTGTGAATAAATATATTACCTTGAGTATTTTAGCTAATCATGTGTTCAGATCATATTTAGCAATGCACCATGCCACAAATTTATGAACTATTCATGAAAGGACAGTCATAATGCACAATAGAATAGCAAGTTTAATAGTAAATTGTAACAGTGAGAAAATTGTCATGTTTAAGGTCTGCCATTGCTTTAGGAAACTTGCTTTCCTGTTCTGATATTAGAGTAATGAAATGACTTTTGTGAAGACAACAATATTGAGGGCAGCAAGGAATGTTTGAGCCGATAAACCATGTAATAATGTACAAGCTATTAGTCTTCATTGGTAGCTCTGATATTCACATCAACTTGTTTTCCCCAACAGATGTAGCCACTTTTGGAGGAATTTCATTATATGGTATAAATTATCAAGCAGGCAAAATGGTACTTGGAAACCTTCTGCATGCCATTAGCGAGGCCAGAAATGTGGTCACCGTAGAGCCTGTCCTTTTCCTGTACATGTTAGGCTCGTTTCTCCAATTTATCGCAGTTCAGCAGTTACTCTACTTTAAAGTGTGCGTCATCAAATTCAATGATACAGTGATGTGTAACAACTTAACAATGTACAAGGATGAAGAGAAAGAAGTTTCCTCTGCAGCATCCCATTGGGTGATCATATTGAATCTTGCACTCACCATACCTTCTGTAATTAGTTCATTGTTCTTAGGTTCATGGTCTGATACCACAGGCAGAAGGACGGTCATTTTACTTCCTACAGTGGGTACCATTATTTACTCTTGTTTCTTAATTGTTAGTGCCTCTTTTATTTACACCTCTGTGTGGATCATAATAGCTGCTCAAGCTATTCTTGGGGTCACTGGAGCTTACCCGATTTTAACATCGGCTGTGTTTAGTTACCTTGGTGACATCACAACTGAGGAGAATCGTACTGTCCGGTTCGGTATTTTAGAATCCATGACTTTCATTGGAAGTAGTATTGGACTTTTTACGAGTGGCTTTGTGATTGACAATTTAGGGTTTGTAGCTGTCTTCATTTATATAATCATCGTTGAAGTGTTGATAGTCATCTACGTTTTGTTTTGGCTGAGGGAATCTGTTTCGCAGTACGGGAGATTTGGCATGCCCATAAGAATCGAGGACAGCGTCGAAGCTGATTTAGGAAAAGTGGAAAAGAGGAGATGCGTGGAGCTTTTTAAAGTGGAACATTTTGTCAAATCCTTTTCAGCAGTGTTTCGTGACAGACCACAAAAGAGGCGCTTGCAAGTTATCTTGTTAGTTATTTGTCTCTTCATCATTGAGCTTGTCGGAACTGGTAAGTACTTCTGTATCTTAGCAATGAGCATATGACAGGTAGTTTCACTTCAAGAATTTACACCTAGTCACTAGGCCTGTTGAATGACAGAACCAGACCCTTACAGACACCCCATTGATCAACATACTGTACTTTCTCGCTCACTGAGACACATGTATAGTTTGAGCCTATTTTATGTCTAACAAACATTATCATTGGAGAATTAGAATACAACATTGTGGCCAGTATATCTGCAACAATTAAGTTTACATTTTATGTATCAGACAGATCGGTTCCGTCCTTCATGTAATATCAGGATCATAAACATATATTGTATATATAATATAAACAAGGTTTGTTGAACTGGGTTTGTTTCCTCACATGTGGTTCATTGCTGGAGAATCTTAAGTACAATAGCCTGCATGCTTAAAGAAAGATTTCAATGCTTTATTTTGGGGGGAGGGGGGACAACCAGATCTTACTTTTTGGTTGTACAATTTGCAAAGTTGGTTGTCTGAAAAATTCTGACCAATATGTATTGTATGCTGTAGGAGATGTATGTAGGCATGGTGAATAGAACACCAGCTTTGGGCCAGTAAAACTCCCATTCATGTTGAGTAAGACCTACCATTATTTTGGCTTTATTTCGGTATCTTCAAAGTGATGGAGGGCGATACCAAATTGTCATCGTTACCTATTTGAGGATATTAAGTTACAGTTCAATTTGAATTTGATGTTTACTACTAGTTAGTCATCTGCCGGACAAACTAAAAAGCTGATTTTGGTCGTCCAAACAGAAGTTTAGTCATCTTGGAAAACCATTACAAAATTTGCCCTGATAGCCTTCTTTAAAAGAAATGATAATGATGTGATTTTAACCTATGTGAATTCTTGGAAATGTGCAGTGGAATAAAATGTTCTTCTGATGTTGTATAATCCAGAGGAATACTTGCAGTATATATATATGATTCTCTTCCATCCCCTGTAATCTAATGTACTTATGAATGATCTGAGATAAGAATATTTCATCATTGTGAATGTTATTCTTTCATAGGTGAAAGGGACACAATTACTTTCTATGTGAAGAAAGCACCACTTGCTTGGAATTCTACATTGATAGGTAAGTTTGCTCACCATGCTTCTATATTAGTTCATGACGAGACTGTACTTGAACCTGTACTCCCTGATACCCACCTCTGCTTCCCCTTGTATTACCTTTACTGCAAGCAAGAATAATGCTTTGCTGTTTATTCCCCCCTCTTTTCTTCAGATTTTTTTTACTGAAACCTAAATGTACTACACCTTGCAGGGAAGATGTAAACTTCAGTTGTAGCCGTTGGTTACCACATCTGCCGCTTTATGACAAAAGTGCCAAGTTCATATTAATGAGTCAGTAGTAGCCATATTTATTCCACTTTATGTTCAGATTGTGATGGTTGAATTTTTTCTTAATCTCTCGTTCTTCTCTTCAGGTATTTTCTCTGGCGCAAGAAACCTGGCCAAGTGTTTGGGTCTGTTAGGAGTGTTGCCACTGGTTCATTTGCTTGGCCTTGGAGACCCCATGATTGCTGCGGGGTCGACTGGCCTCAGAATGGTTGGCTACATCATCATAGCTTTTGCTAGAACAACAGCTGTAATGTTTTCAGGTATGTTTATGACAGTTGTTGATTTAATTGAATGTTGTAACTCTATCTTACTCTATAGTTTTTTGGAATCTTGACTGATACCCTCATGTAGTATACTGCTCATCAACTAAATTCAACTCAAATTAACTTACATTTTTTTTGGTAATTAAAGCAAACTTTTGCGTTCGGTCAACAGGTTTTATACTTCTATACCAGATTTAAGAACTATTACTCAAAATTAGATTGTCAAGCCAATCCATCACCAAGTTAAGGTCAATGAGCGAACTAAATGCATTTGCTTCTCATCAATACCTTTTCATATTACCATTCACATTACCATTAGCAAATTGACCAACTTCAGAAAGTTTGACTGTTTTTATTACATGACTCCATTAGACCTATGAACTAAATTGTTGTGGGACTTAAGATTGAATAGCATAGAAAAGTTTTAAAGTACTGAGTTTAAAGATCCAATGAGGCATGGTTCCTTTTGTTGTTGACAACAGGTGGTCACATTTTATCATATTACCATGAAACTCACACATAAAAGAAAAATGTTAAAATTTTTCCAAATTTTGGACTGTTACCTAACATTCCATTTGACCTACAAACTACATGTTTGTGGGACTTTAGTAATGAATAGCTATCATTTCAAAATGCTATGTTCAGGTCCAGACACAGGTAAATTGTTGGTTACTGATTAGTGCATGTTTCTTCATTTATATGACAACAGGTGGCTACATCTTATCAAATTAAATGGATGTAAACAATAGTTAATAATAATCTTTTGTTTTATCTATCGATGCTTTCATATCTGGACTAAGTTTATAATTTTCATTGTTTTCAATTGATGTGCTTTGTTAGTGTGTGCCTCAAAGAAGAATAAGAGATAGCCAATGAAAACTTTGTAAAATTACTCCCTCAATAATACAATACTACACAATTTAATACCCATGGTTAGGCTTTAGTTTTAAAGACTTTCTGTTGTGCTCTTTTAGTTTAAAAAGAAGATGTGGTGACCCACGGGTGAATTGGGAGAAGAAGAACAACATTTTCAAGTTTTTTTATCTTGTGCCACCACCACCATCGCTCCAATATCAAGCACATCTCCAATATAAGAGAACAGACAGTAGGCAGGCGCGTAGCCAGGAATTTGCCAAGGGAGGGGCGAAAATGTAGGCAAACTATCTGAGCCGTAGATTCTGCATTGCAAACTATCTAAGCGTAGCGCCACCATGGTTGGAGCGAAGCGTACAAGAAAATTTTGGCTGAAAATGCCTCCCAGATCGCTGGAAATGGCACTTCCCAGGCCTTGTAAGTTGCATCTTAGCATTTTTCTTTTGAAATTACTAGCGATATCATAAAAACATTAAAAAATATTTTTAAAAATATGCTCAAGGGGGGGGGCGGCTGCCCCCTTCGCCCCCCCCTTGGCTACGCGCCTGACAGTAGGAAAAGAATATTGCTAGAGAAAGAATAGGAAGGAATAGGAAGTAGTAGGGATGCACAGGATATAAGGTTCGGTCAGATAATAAAAAATTATCCAGTTCTAGGTCCGGCTGGATCTATCCAGATATCTGCCCAGAATTATCACTTTACAAAGATGTCGGTAGTGACTTAAATTTGTGCTCATTGAGAAAAGCTAATAAGATTTATTTTTTTGACAAATGTATGTAAACAGTGACTGTTCATCTCAAGTTCCTTCTTTTACAACATTCTGAGCAAATGTCCAATCTGGCCGGATCATTTGGAAGGATCCAGCTTAAATGTTGGGGATCCATTGCATCTCCAACTTAAAATTGTCTGCAGATAAAGGACAAAAGGTGACAGAAAAAAATCTGTCATAAAGATTGATTTTGCTGAAGGAAGATCACAGATGTCAACATTTTACTTAATATCCTAAATTATATGTACATTTGATTTTGTGAGCAGTCATAGGAATGATATACTGTAACATATTGGTCTACACAGCTCTTTCCTTGTCCTGATAATTATTCATTTTCTATGTTTTGTGGTGTTGACAGTGTTGCTCTGGTATGCCCTCCCCACATCCCAGTATACCTTTGTCACAGTGGTGTGTGAACAAGAAATTCATTCATTCATGCATTCATTCATTCATGCATTCATTCATGCAT
>KN885579.1:37508-54660 GCA_000934455.1 Apostichopus parvimensis | reverse complement strand
CTCCAGAAAGATATAATTCTCCTTATTATTATTTTATTGGCTACTGTGCTCAAACAAATCACCAGAAATATTTAATTCTCCTTACTATTGTTATTAGCTACTATGTTTAAACTATCCTCCAGAAATATTTACTTCTCCTTATTATTGGCTACTATGTTTAAACAAACCTCCAGAAATATAAAATGAGTTAAGCAAACCTCTAGAAATATTTAATTCTCTATGTAACAGTTGCAAAAAGCGTTCCCTAAGAAGTCACCCTTTGAGGAAATGGTAGAGATTTCTTGTTCTGAAGGGAAATTTCATCACTTTATTTTAGTCTTTTTTTGTATCTACCAAAAGAATATTATCCAAGTGAATAAAATAAACAGAGGTTGTCTTAGTTTGGCTCCATAGACAAACTTTCTTTTACTAACACTTGATAGTTTTGATTAATATTTCCGACTCGAAATGAAATGTACCGCTTTATGCCAGTGTGGATTAGAAGGGCTTTTCCACTAGAACCATCACTTAATGATATGGTGGTAGGATTGAGATCACCAAAAGTTCAAATTTCGCAAAAGTTGGAAGAAAAAAAAATCCTCTTGAAGGTTTAAACTCTGCATAGTGTGTTTCTATCATCTGATTGATAACCCCCTCTCAAGGAGTTTGGGAAAGTTGCTGTATCAACTCATAAATAGTTTATGGGAGTTGCTATGAACTATTATATTAAAAAATAACCTTTCAAAATGCTGGACAAGATATTTTATCACTGTAAACTCAGAGTTCATTGAGGAGACAGCCTGAAGGGTAAAGGCTTTTACCTTTTATAAACATAATTTTACTTTTGTCTTGTCTTTAAGGTGAAAGCAAAAGATGAATTGTTCTTTAAATCAGGGAGGTGGAGAGGGTGGAAGGGGGGGGGGGTGAGGTGGAGTCAGAAGACTGGCTGTGTGTAGATTATTTATGGATTCTATGTTTGGTGATATTTGATTACAAAACCACTTGAAACACTCAAGAATAATATTCCCTTGTTGAAAAACAAATGGAACTGATTTGAAAAAAATTCCTGATGTAACTGAAAATAAAATGTATCAGAATGGAACATAAATAAGGATGGACAGGGTTTGTTTAAGACAGATTAAAAAAAAGAAAGAAAAATTAATAAACTGAGGAAAAAGAATGCAGGGTGTGTGATAAATTATTCAACAACCAGGCTCCAGAAGATTGTAGATTAAGTACAAAATCACAACATTTGAGTTCTCCAAATCTAAGAAGAGGAGACACTTGGCAATTTTATCAAAAGACTTTTTAAGACCTCTGATCTGGACAGTTGCACTGCTATTACTGCAGGATCTTGTTGGTAACTGTGGAACTGAATTAATTCCTTGGCTCCACACATTAAAATTGTTCTCATCCCACCCCACCCCACAACTGAATTCTTGATTCTCCCATTAGATAGAAATTCCTAGCCATTTGTTGATGAGGTGGAGGGTTGGGAATGTTAGTGGGTGAGGTGATAGTGGGGGACTTTGTGGGAATTTTTTTCCTCAAGATTTGAGCAAGTATGTTGATGGCATTTTAAGGTTTACCTTGAAGGAATACTCCCTGACTTAATATGATGTTTGATTTAAGTGTATACATGCATTAAGAAACTTAAAATAGAACATTTAATATCATCATTTTACACATTTCTGGGTTTAGACAATGTTGCAAATCGTCAAAGACTAATTTTTGCATATCTCAGGTTTAGGTATATTAACTTTTTGGCATTTTACTTCATTTGTTTTGTGCCTTGGCTGAGGAAATCGTTGGCGGTGACTCGGCACAAAGTAGACTTATTTCCCACAGGGCATTTTACCAGATCAACCCTGCTTGACAGTTTAATACCATCCAAAATATTATAAAGACACGCCCGTTTGTTGTTAAAAAAAGTTACTGCCAAACAGTGCTGATCAAATTCAGATAGGGGGGCTCTGTTATTAGTGTTTGATTTACGATGCCCGTTAGGACAATGTTTATGCAAAAACTGAACATGAATTCCCAAAAGTGACATTTGTTGATGACAGATTTACAGATTAAGAGATCTGGCAAAAATGTATCCAAACTAGATTTAACTTTTGTCTCTTTGTTATCTCTGCCCTGGTATTCAGAGAGGGCAAGAATATTGCTGATGGTGGTCCTCAAGAGGGTGAAGCAAGGGTTGGGCTAGCTAGTAGATGGTTTTCCTCATATATTTATGTTTTTGATAGTGTGTATGTCCACATTCAGCTGAGCTAGCTATTAGATGGTTTTCTTTATATATTTATGTTTTTGATAGTGTGTGTATGAGCACATTCAGTTAAGCTAGCTATTATATGGTTTTCTTTATATATTTATGTTTTTGTTAGTGTGTGTATGTCCACTTTCAGTTGAGCTAGCTATTAGATGGTTTTATTTACATATTTATGTTTTTGATAGTGTGTGTATGTCCACATTCAGTTGAGCTAGCTATTAGATGGTTTTCTTTATATATCTATGTTTTTGATAGTGTGTGTATGACCACATTCAGTTAAGCTAGCTATTAGATGGTTTTCCTCATATATTGATGTTTTTGATCGTGTGTGTATGACCACATACAGGTTTTAATGTATCTAGTTGTGCCTCTGACAGTATTGTCTTACCCTTACGGTATTTTACAGATGGGTGAGATATCTGAAACGATACGACAACACTTACCAGATCGAGGAGCAGCCCGAGGAGCAGCCCGAGGAAGGTAATTGATATACACTCGTGCAACCTCCTCTCTACTCAAAATCACTGTATACTTCAGCATCGTCACATGGTGTAAGTCTTTATGTGTCTGTGTGGGTTACATCAAATGGTAAACAGTTTTCTGCACTAAAAAAAGCTAAGAACAGTCCCCTGCCCCACTCCCTATTAAGGGAATAAATGTTTTGACATCTCTCCTTTCAATCACTGGTTACATCACGTCATGTAAATCAACTTGTCTGACATTTCATCAAATGGGGCAGAACTACCCAAACATCTCAAAACAAAAATTAAGCTTCCTCCTATATCCTTGCATTTACGAAGAAGAAATTAATATTTGGGTACCTACTACATCACTCCTTAAAATCATTGTTATGATGTCTGTTTGTGAGTCAATGTATCAGACATAATTTCATGTAAATAACTTCCCAAATATCTAGAAAAGCCCCTCTCCCTCCCTGCCTCCCTCCCTCCCTCCCTCCCTCCCACACTCACTCCATCCCGCCCTGATTCCCCTTACAAAATATTTGAGTGTCCTTATCATAGTAAACAATTAACAAATGGCAGTCTTTGTCATGTGGTGTCTATATGTGGTTGTTCTGAAAGGGGAAAGCTATCTCACTCCCGTAAATCCTTTGAAAGCTCGTGTGGATTACAGGTATGAGATTGTAAGTACTGATAACACAACATGGCAGTGAAGAAAAAAAATATGAAAAAAGAAAGAGAGAAAAGTGGAAGAGTTTGCAGTCTGTTACACAAATCAATGGTTGTACAAGGTTCTTGCATGACTTGGTGCAATGGATAGTAAAAACAAACATTCTTTCAGGAATTTAACTTGCAAACTTATGTTAGAGTCTACATGCCTATTAACAGAGTCACTCACTGTCTTATGATTGTGTCCAAAAAGGGCCAACCCCCTCCCCTCTCCCTGCAATTTCAATAAAATAAAATAATGAAAATAATAAAATTTCAATAAAAATATCTTTCAGTATGAAGTAATGACAGGTCCCTACCAAAACGTACATGTATGCATCTAACCAATTTGGATATATACTTAATCTGCAATTATTTATTTTCTGAAGCGATGCAAGTATCTAAAATGTACCAGAAAATTATTATATGGCAGCTGCACATAACCAAGGGAATTATTTATGCAGTCACTGTGAGCTCTTACATTGAAAATTAAAAAGTGTTTGCAGAATGTTTAAAGTTTTTCGGAATTTTTTTCATGTGAGATGGATGCTATGGTTTAACTCGAATATTACAGGTGTGAAACCGAATTTAACCACCTTGCAACTGTTGATAGAAACCTTGGGAGGTTACCAGAAAGGTTTTGTGGGTCTTTTTTTTTATCAGTTTCTGCAGTTGAAGGATTACACAAGGGGCAACCAGATAATTACAGAGCCCTAGATAATATGACGAGACTGTGAGCTCATATTGTGATTGGGGAGTTTCCAAATTTAATTGAAGGTGAAATTTAAACTGAAATTCGTTTTGATCTAATAACATTGATGCAAAATGTAATTCAATAAACAGATCTTAAACTTATGAACAAGACATCTTCTGATATCATGAGATTCTATGGTGTGATGCAACTACTGCAGAAAGAGGAACTTAAAATTGATTGATCGAGTGGTTAATTAAACTTTGTTTCATCCAAAATGGATTGCAATAATTGAAATGAGAAAATATGGTAATGTAAAATGGTCAAGTTTTTATTGAACAATGTGAGTAGAAGAAGCCATATGAACATATTAATTGAAATGTTTCAGGAAACTTGACACAAGTTTGAGAGTGAGGGCCGGGGCCAGATAAGTCAATGCTGTGATATGTATTCGGGGGCAGGGAGTTTGGGGCTCGGCACTTACAAATCAAACCAAGTTACTAATGATCAGAGCTGCTTATCTTGATTGTGTTTTGAATGTCATTAAATTTCTCAATCATCTATCAGTATGGGTTATTTATTATTGCTTGGATAAATTTACTGCATTCTCACACTATAGGAAGCTATGCAGAGTTTGGTGTCCATTGCTTTGCCACAAGAGGTGGTGGGAAGGAGGTGGTGGAAGGAGTTGTTGGAGAGGAGGTGGTGAAGAGGAGGTGGTGGGAGGAGGTGGTGTGGAGGTGGTGGAGTGGAGGTGGAGTGGAGGTGGTGGGGAGGAGGTGGTGGAGTAGTTGTTTGTTTCTCATTACTGATCATCTTAATCGATGATCATTTTTTCTATCTATGGTGGCAAGAGTTCAGTGAGAACTGCAACATACATTTAGTCATGTCAACATGTTCATGACAGCCAACTTGCGTAGTAGAATAATGAAAGTAACCAGGAAATATGAATTTAATTCTCATGTTTGTCTGTCAGAAGTATATTGTTTTGCTTACTTTTGTTGTTCACAGTAATATTAATTTGTCGTCCATTGTTTTATTATGATTCATTGTTTTGTTGTTGTGGTTACTAATTGTAATACATGCATAACACATTGCTTACATAACATGCATCCGTGAAATACATTAAAGTGAGCAATCAACTAGGGTGAGCATCACTCCCTGTTTTGCCAGTGTATGTGTGAACTTGCATGTGACTTGCATTTAATGTCCATGAAGTACCTAGTTAATGCTCTGATTATTACATTGACTGCTAGTATGAGCATGCTAGATGATTTGGATAACAGGTCAGATTGAGGTGGGCCTTGAGCAGGGTTATTGTATCTTGAGGGGGTGGGTGGGGGGGGGTGGGTAGGGAATGAAAAAAAAGAGAGAGAAAAGAAAAAAAAGGACAAAACATTGCAGTAGTAGAAATCATTGGATTTATGAATTTTCTTGCAGATCCACCATTAACAGAAGAAGGAAGCTTTTAAGAACCATTTGATATAACTGCAGCCTAGATTGAATCTCGCAGCTTGCATAATAGAGTACACTGCTATTTGCTGTTTGTTTTTAACTGGTCTTAATTAAAGCTTATTATTTTTGGAAGATGTATTCCTGTGCGTTCATTTTATTCATCAGTGTATTATAACGTAGTACATGTGTTGGAAAGTATTCAGATGTTTCTTTAAGCTTTTATTTAAATTCCTTTTGTAGTAACATCTGGTTCCTGCTCCTCTTAAAAAAAAATTAGTTAAAGCCATTGATGCACAAAGATTAATGTATCCTCATCCCCCTGTCCCCTCCCCCACCCCACCCCACCCACACCACATTGATTGAATTATTGGATGTCACTGGATTATGTCAGGAGAGGATGCTACTAGGGTGGGGTTTGGGAGGGGGGGGGGTTGGTGACTACAGAACCTTTCTTCATTTTGCTTCTTCATTTTGCTTCTCCATTTTGCTTCTTCTTTTTTGGCTGGTATCATTATGCACCTTGTACCGCTCCATGGTAAATTTGATATTATTAGGGATGGGGAACACTCTTTCATAGCCCTTCTCCAGGACCCTTGTGGACCACAGTCACTCCTGGCTAATTGTTTATTTATTTATTCTGGATGCTCTCTGGATGACATGATATTACTAATTTCATGTAGAATAGTCTTTTGTTATCAGTAACATCCCTTGTGGATACTCAAGAGGTCCTACATTCACTTAAAGTGAACTTCTGAGATGTCAGAAGATTTCATTCTATCTAGAATATTTTGCAGTTGGATTATTGGTCATTCTATTTAGTGGTTAATCTTTATACTACCAGTTCGATTTTACTAGCATTTTCTAACAAAGACCCTTTTATAGACATAAAACTTGGTTTAGAACCTTGAAAACTTGGTAAGAGCATTATACAAAATATTGACATAATTTTATATTTCAATATTTTTTTTCACCCAAAAGGCATTTTTAAAAGGTCAGGCATTGTTATATTCAAACAGGGATGATTTATGTTTAAACTGTTCTTTTTCTATTTGTAATAAATGGTTTGGTATTATTCAGCTTTTGTAGTTTAACAGACAACTCACCCTTTCACCTTTATTAGATACCAGTGTTACCATGGTTTCAATAAATGAAACAAAATCAGTACTCAAATCATATGTTTATAGATTTTGTAGTTCTTGCTTTGTGCTATTAATGTAATTCTTCTCTTTTAAATGTGTGCTTAAATCTCTCTGTTTTTTTTATTGACACTTTTGAAGCAAAGATACTCTGAAGGTGGTAGTTTGCATGGATGTAAACATTGCTGTGTTCTGAGGGGATGAGTGTCGGGGCTGGGGGGGGGGGTGAGACTGTGCCGAGGCTTCTTTGGGTCCACTGTTGACATTTTTAATATTATGAAAAATGTTTGTGTATTCCCATGCCTAATTCTGCCATCCTGTTCTAGACTATGGGAATAAATTAAAATGGGATTTTCTTGTATTTTTATGCCCCATTAGCAATGCCTCTGGATTTTCAGTAGATGCCAGGAGAAGGGGGGGGGGGGATGGGCAGAGGGGATATTATACTGTGCTGTAGGGGTCAAGTTGTCCTAATATGTAATTTGATGTTCAATGATTGTAAACTAGGAATATGAAATGATCTTCATGATGAATGACAGTAGTTGCTTTGTTTGTATACTGCTTGCATTCCATTTCTTACATATGCCTACGTTTAGAGTTGGGCCCCCTGCTACAGAAATATCATGTTAGGTTGATCATAAGGGCTGTAATCCTGTAGATATTGTGGGAGAATGAGTGAAATGTGGGCTAGGTGGTGGGGGAAGTGGGGAGGCATTTATTGTAGGGATTCATTATATTCATTTCAACAGATGTGGGCTAAAAGAGTGCTGACGTCGGCAGAATTCTCAAAAGATATTTATTTCTTCATGGTTAGCTGTATCGTTGCAAGTTTAACTTGCAAATTTTCTAAGGAGCAACGACCCACATCCCTCCACCCCCGCTCCCCTTTTCATAACATATAATATTATGGTTGCATTAATGCTATTGGAATCAGATCTTATCATCGGTTTTGAGAGCCCGAGGATGGCGATCTGTAAATCTTTTGTAGGCTAAGTGACTCTCTCACAGAATCAGGCATGTGGAAGAAATTATTCAGTTCTCTCGGGACATTACAAGATTTTTGGTCATAGGATAGGATGGCCTTTTGACAACTTTTATCAGTTTTTGGCAGTCAGAGAATTGTATACATTAATACATAAAGTTGATCTCTTATCAAATTGTTACATGTTTTCCTGATTAATTTATCTCTGCGTTGGCTTTGCACTTATGAAACTTTAACGATACCTGAATATGCCAGATATGATCAATTCCAAGTTTTATTTAACCATGTTAGGATAGACAAAAAGGTGAGGGTTGAACCCATCACATGGAAGTATTTAGTACTTGGGGTCATTTTCTCTTTGGAGGCTGTTTTAATCCTATTGTAATGATTTGGCATCTGGTTTTATAAGCTATGCGGGGAAAGAAAATTGCACTGTTTAAGCCAAAGAATTAATGCGAGCAATCCAATTGAAAGAATTGTATTTATTGGAGATGCCTACGAAAGAGAAACCAAAACAGCATTATGTCTAGTAAGTTTTATTAGCATTAGAATAAGAAAAACAAACAATAATAATAATAGTGCAGTATTTAACCAATTTGGCATCTTGTATTATAAGGTATGCGCACAAATAAAATGCAGGTACACTTTACATTGTGTATGAAAAAGCCAAAAATGCTAAAAGCCAAAAAACAAGCCAAAAAGCCAAAAACAAGCAATCCAGTTGAAAGGTTTTTATTTACTAGAGATAAATAAAAATTAATAAAAAAAAATTAATAACAATGATACATCAATATGGTAGTGTGCTGCACGTAAGGGTTATGCAAGAAATAAGTTATCACGAATATTCATGATTTTGTTTGTGATTACTTGCATACCTAAGCCATAATATACCATGATGAAATCTACAATATGCCTTAAAATTGTAACAGTATTGTTACTTGAAACTCAGTGTAAGGTGGGATGAATAATTTTGGTGAATGGGTAATTGGAGGGATCATGTGATGGGAGAAGAGGGGGTTGATGGGAATGGGATGATGGGAGTGGAAGAAGCATGCATAGACATGTGGAAAATTGAAACTAACAGAGTTAATGATGAAAGGGTTGATTTTTAATGGATGAGAGTAGGTTCTAAATCCAGTAAGAAGTGTATATTTCATAGATATCATTAAAATATGAAATGCATGTTTGATGTATTACTGAGCAGTCTCATAATCTGGAGGAAGGGGTGGGAATGAGGTTGGGGATGGGGGAGGGGGGATAATGATACAATCTGATCTGATCTAATAAAACTATATTATGCAATTGTTAACACTTTGTCAATATTCTTAATAAGAAAATTGGAAATTGAAAAGATGATATTAAATGTCATATCAGTAATAGAAATATCAATAAATGAAACTTCTCATTACAGCAATAAGAAGATTGAGTCATGTTTTTATTTGATCTCTCCCTTTTGTCCTATTTTCCAGTAGTAATATAAGAACACTTTATTTTGATTGTTCCTGTCATGAGTTTCAATTGTTTTAATTACTAACATCCTTATGATTTCCTGCAACAGAACTGATTCAAGAATGTCAACATTAATTTCCTGGTGGCCTACTCCTTTTTTTTTTGTTCTGTGTACTTTTCTAATTTTTTGTGTGTAAAATGTTAAAATGTTAAGAGTCCTATTGGAAAACTATTAACACTTCTTTAGAGAGGTTTGTCCATACACCTCATTGAAGATAATTCTCAACATCACATTTGGTGTCCTCAACACCAGTTTTATGCAACCCCAGCTTTGGTTTTCATACCTTTTGGAAACCTCATATGGAAAAATGTTTTGTTCCTCATCACCAGTTTAGTTTCAAGAAGGTACTTAATTTTCTGGAGAGGGGAAGGGGGGGGGATAATTTAACAGGAGGGGGGGTCATATTTTCTTTGTACCAACTTACAAGTTTGATCTGTGAGTGATATGAATGTCTTAGTAATATGAGGTCGGGGGAGTGGGTGTGAAAGTTCCTGGTCATCTATAATCATAGCTGTGTGTGCTACTGGCAGGTAGAGTTTTATAGGCCTGTCACATTCTAATATGCCACAAATGGAAATTAAAATCATAATCTCCAATTTCAACAAGAACGGACAGAGCTTTATCAGCTTCATCAAGCTAGGGTATTTCTGAGCTGAACTAAATTCCAGTCAGATTGTCTTCATATAGAGGATAATTTCCTAGCTTGCTTTAAAGGGTGTGAAGACTTGCACAAAAAGAAACGTCTAATGCCGGTAATCTGACCTAGTTTCGATTGAGGTGTAACAGAAGTGTTAGACACCACCATTGATCCCAGAAAATACACACACAGCTTGCTACCGTCGGTAATTAGACACTAGTGTACAGTCAATACATGCAGCTACATCAATACCCACAACACAGTGTACATATAATAGCAGTGATGGACATCTCAGGTCTAGATAAAAGATAACAAGGTATCACGTTTCATTACTGTCTGCATTTTGTAGCGACACGAACAAACGTCACTTGCAAGCAACGGAAAGTTAACTTTTTCAGATGGCCGCACACGGTTTGGGGCGGGTCTTCAATGCCTTTAACGATTTAGTTCTTACTGTCGCCACTGTAGGCCGCACCTAGCAGTTTGAATCTGGAGATGAAAGATTTGTCGCTAACTTCCGTGCTTTCTTAGAGTGACTTTTATTTGTTGCCCCTGTCACTTTATATTTATCCCTGCTGCATTGAGGTAACTGTTGACCTACATACTTTCATGTTTTTAGTGTTTATTTTTCCAGCGATCCTGTTCGGAGGCTTTTCTGATTCTATCAATGATACTCAAATGAGAATTAAAGCCGGCTGGTTTATTGGGAGGTCTCCAAAACAATTAAACAATCTCTTTGTATGTTCCTGACAAGATTGGTAAATTTTTGGCATTTGGTAATCTTTCGGTTTAGGTAATGTATATGAACATGATACAAACATGACAAATAAGAGGGACATGATATGACGATACCAAAAAGTACGGATAAACCAAGGAATGGTAAATTGCTGAGCAAAACCAGAGAACCAGTCGTTTCACTAACTCGTATAGAATAATGTCAATTCTTGTGATTTATGTTATGCCTCCATTGATCTTTTAAACTATAGATGTAACATTAGTAGCATTGTGCTATTATCTTTGTGTACCATCCCTTTTTCACCTATATGCTTTCCTGTATAGCATTTTGTAAAATTCTAATCCAAAATTTTATTTAAGTTTAGTCACTAATATTTCCCTTAATTTTCTTCTGTTCAATATTTAAAAAGCGATAGGAATTAATGTTTTTAATTTTTGCCAATGGCAGAAAGCAATTGATGCAATTGCATGTGATGCCTTTGAATGAAAAAACTATAAGTCAAAAAGTCAGCCTTGGATCTACTTAATAAGTGATAAAAAGTGGCATGTGGGTGGGGGAAGATGAGGGAATTCTAAATCTTCCACCATCTGATTTAAGTTCGGGCATAGACCTTAACGGAAGGGCCAGAGGTGCCGCAAGGATTTAATAAAGGAGGGGAGGGCGACCCTAAGGTCTTTGTTAATTTTGTTGACATCCTGCTTACCTGTACATGACGACTCAATCTTTTAACACACTTTGGCCAGTAATACCCAATATGACAGATATTTCTAATTTGTAAGACCATAGCAAAATATGCTTAAAAATTCCAATGAGTTCATAATGAAAAACAGCTATAATAGTAGACCAAGAACATAATTTTTTTTTGAATCGGACATAAAGTGCCTCACTAGCATTCTGCTATAGCAATCCTCCCCCCCCCTCCCCCATGGTACAAGATTTTCATAATAAAACTCCAGTTCTCAAGCATTTGCATGAGAAGCTATTACTACAAAGTGATCTTGAACTTGGAATGGTGAACGATGAGAAGACGTGGTTCGGTATTTTGCCACAGGGTTTTGGGACATGTGCTGTATTCGTAAAACAGGAATGATTCATATCTCTGGTTCATGTTTAAATCAAGGTCAACTGTTCACAGGCCATCTTCCAAAATGTCTACAAATTGTGATATAATTTGTCAAATTTGGAGATGATGCAAAGCATTATAGTTTCAACTGGACTGTAAGATGTGTAATATCTTGGAGATGTAGAGGTTGGACGCTGTGACGAAGAGAGAACAAGAAATATAGAGGACAATGCCAGTGGTGTGAACAAAGAGGATGGGGAGAGGACAGGGGCCATTGTCCCCACACCTTCCATCATCAATAGAGGGAAAATGGTCGAGAAGGGGGCATTTTTTTTCATTCAGACGGAGAAATTGTTTTCTGGGAGAAGCTGCACAACCCCAGGGCCACCCCCTCCATTATTACATCATTCATATTAGTTCAGCCTCTACCTAGATCAGGTGAAGTTTACAATTTGGCCGGGCACTGGACATTGCAAATAGATGTGGCCAATGAGAAGAGGTGTCAAACAATCACACAAAGAAGGAAAATGCACATGTTTATAGTTTCACACTCTTGTAATTTGCATCTCTGTTTCTTAGAATAGCAAAAATCATTGTAACAAGATTAATTATTTGTTTATTTAACATTTACAAAAGAAATAAACAGCTGGGAAATTCAAAACTGAAACACCCTAAAGAACCTTATTTTGACAAGTTTTGTGGTAGTTTTAGTGTACATTTTTGGAGATGTAGACATCCCATTTGATAGTTCAACTTGTATTTTTTTATGCAGCATATTAAAAATATTTCAATGATCAACATACAAATGCAATGATCAACATACGAATGCTATCTAGTTAATTTGAATAGGATATAACCTTTGACCTCTCACAATGACAGCATTCCTGAAAGTTACTTTTAAGTGTTGTTAAATACTGTCTATGGAGACATGCTAGGTTCCTAGAGTAAAACACTGATTATTGTCATTCAACAGCATAAAAGAGGGAAAAGGACTTTGACAGCAGAGTTCTTGAATGAACCTGAGATAAGAGACTCAAGGATACACAGAATGAAAGATTCTTTTTACAAGAATCTGAACATGTACATACATTAGCTGTTAGTTAAGCTCCAATTGATTGTATCAAAGAAAATCAATGAAAATACAACCAGAGTGTTGTTTTATTCCATTTTTGTTTAAATAAGCCTGTGCAACATGAAAGATCAATGTAAACTAGAATAATCTTTGCTGTCCAAAACCATCTCTGGATCACCATAAATGGATATGTGGCAGAAATTGATTGCCAGGGTAACAAGTCAATTGTTTGTTGGGTGGGGGTGGGGGGAGGTAGTAGTGAAGCCTACTGAACACTACTTGTTACAAATCAAAATAACGTTCATAAATATGTAAAGATTTCCTTTAAAATGTATACAAAAGATAGTTTTCATATCCTAGTCATTGATGTTTAGTGTTGGAGACTGGACAAGCAAAGAGTGGATGATAGAGGGCGGTAGGGAGATTCACTTTTGAGTGTCAGCTAAACAGCCATTACTGTACACCAAATAGATCTCACTTTACCCATACTTCATCCAACATATTAGTAACTCAGATGTAAATTTCTATTCCTAGTTAGGGCTTCAGGTATCTTGTTTTTATTCTGCCTCTCGTATAGCTTCCAGCCTCAAACGGAACACTACTAATATACTCGTGTGATTCAGTCAGTAAGCAACTGCACCTAATGGAATCACTAAATCTATCCATGCCACATTGTAGCAATTCCACATTCCTTTGTTTGCTAATCTAAACTCATTTGTGGATTAGTATGGGTAATTAAACTGACCTTTATAGACGCTTGATAGCAAATGTTAATCATATTTAGTAAACAAAGGCTCAGGACATAATTCCACTCTCTGACAAGAGATAAAATATTATTTGTGAAACCTTTCCGTAAACAGCACTCTCACCGCCAAATGACGAACCTAGTTTGCCCAGGATCGACAAAGCGTCCCCTGTTCTCGTATTTCTATTTTCCAGAGCCCTCAGACGAGAGGATCCTTCTTCATTCTTTTGATGAATAACTCCTTCCTCTGTGAGGATCCATCTTCAGCTGTGATCTTAAAATCGGTAGGTCCTGTCTTAAATCTGGGCTCCCGTACTGTTTTGTAAAGAACATTAACCGCAGCTCCAAAAAGTTGACAGCATCAAGAGTCATCACAATAGTGTCATGTTTCAAGAGACTGTAGCAATTGAGCCCTTTGGAAACAGTGACAGAGAAAAAAAAATACAAGAGAGGAAAATCAATAATATTACAGTATTCTGAGCTTAGTGACAAAAAGGTGTTCTAGGGCACTTCATCAAGGCTACTTCCACAACGTGGTCATGGATAAGCTACAATTTTTGACTCTATAACAACAATAAAGAAAGAAAGGAAAGGTAGACTCATTTACTAAAATAAAGTAGCTTGTTACCTTTTATAACTTGATTGAATCCAGATTCATTCCTAAAGAAAGTCTCAAATACAGTTTACATATAGTGATGGTTACAGCTTTGGCCATACAAAGGAGGCTACATACATCTGTTATGAAGTGTGATAGGTCTAGAGCTGGTCTTTGCTTTGAGAAACAAACAGACCTTTAGTCAGAATTTTAAACATCTAATATTGTGACATCAATACATTACAACAATCTGTTCTGTTCATATACACAAATGATGGTGTGCAAAAACTTACGTTGTAAATGAGGCAGTTTAAAGATATATGATTTAACCAAAGCATGCATGTACATGTAACACATGAGGAGACTACCATATGAGGAGAATACCAGTGAAACATCCCTGACATCTAACAGATCTCCAAATATTACATTATCAACTTTAATTAAACAAAGAAACATGAATATTGATCAAACTTGAACAATAAATCTTAATAGCTTCCTAGACCAAATTAAGTCTCAAAACCAGACCTGCTGACCTGTCTTTTGTAAAAATCTGAAAATATATAATTTTCAGTTGGGAGAGCATGAGATTGCCTCCAAAAACAGAGAGACCCCCCCCCCCCCTTCATACAACTGTTAGAGTTGGTAGGTCTGTGAAACCATCATCCAAATGAAATCCCGATACAATTCCTGCAAAGATGAGGAAACGACTTCCTGTGTGGCTAGTATATATTCCTCTTATATTGCATCCTTCGTGCAAAGGAATTTGGACCAAAAAACTTACATTCCTGACAACAAAAGAGGGTATGGGACAGGCTTTTAAAGGTGAAGTGACATAACTATATCTGCTGTAAGCTATTTTCAATAAAACCTGCCACAACAAGTTAAATCTGAAGAAAAGGGAACAGAAATAACAATGAAAGCAATAGGAAGTAGGCTATCCGGCCTCAGGCATGATGACCTTGATTTTTATGCTCTACCACCAAAGGAATATTGATGAAGAATATTCTTTTCTCTTCATCTGTTTTCCTCCACTTCATTTGGCAAGGACTCAAGGTTCACAAATATGTACATGCATACTGGAATTTAACTCATTTCTTGATATCAAATCGCACAAATTCTCGATGATAAGAGAAAGAAAGTTCGGCTGTAGGACTGTGAGTATTAACCGCAGAGGCCTGACAGGTAGTAAACATCCTGCTGGATTTATTACATATAGAAGGACTTGGTTCAAACTGCAAGATATTTTCTCTTAGGCTCTCCAGTCCCATGTTTGAATGGTCATGTCTCAACAATCGACGAGTTAGAGAAACATTTACAACCTGGACTGCTATCAGCGGTTCCTAGTCTTACGACATACCAAAATTAGTTCTGTGCCTGCAGTGATCCTTTAAAGTTCATCACAACCCGTTTCTTTGTCACCAGAAGACAGACCCTTGTACTTCCACCATGATTTAAAATTGATTCCACATAAGAAAACCTATCAAAACCTCACAAAGCTGACATGGATCCTTCTGCTAGACCATCTCCTGCTGCGATAACATACGTTTTCTCCGAGATGAAAAACACAGATATCAGAAATGAAAGTGAGAGATACACAACCTCGCTTTGATCTCTGGAGATTGCACCTGTACTGTACCTTTGGGAGCCCCTGGGGTTCCAGGTGTGAGGAAACCCCACTCACCTTCTATTTACAAAGACAACAAACAGAAATGAACGGGTAAAAGGCCCACCCGTCTCAGAAAAACGTGGGTTCACATAAGGGCAGACTGGTTGAAAATGTAGAATTAGATGTGACAATACTGTAGTGAGTAGACTGTATGATATCATCATTCACCAAAGACAAGATGAAAAACTTCTAAAATTTAAATTTGAAATTGTGTGAGAAACTTGCTTTTGAATTGTGTTTAGAGCTTTTCACAACTTCAAATTTCTTTGAGAGTGCTCTTTAATGGGATATTTGGCAGCAGAGAACAATATTCCACACATATTAGTTGAAAACCCCATCTTACTTAAAATATTTTGTCCCTAGCTCGAGATAGGAGTTGACTGGATGTGACTTGTTTTGACCGGCTCAACCTTTGACCTTGCTTCAAGAAGTGGATCACAGGAGACCTGTGGTCTGTGGTATGTAATCATGGCAGATGTTCTTGAAAAGCTTACTTACTTAATCTTCTAGTCAATTTATTCTTGAAATGTGATACACTTGAAATGTTTGCTTGGTTGTCAATATTCTTTGTGTTTAAAATTTCATCACATGAAACTATTTTTGTGGAAATATTATTTTCCTCAGTGTATAAATAATAATGTAAAGCTAAACATAAAAAAAAAATCCTGTACAGCTCAAAATGTCATGATGACATCAATCACTCTGCTGTTGCCAGATACCTTCTTAAAGTATCATCAAATTTAAATAAATCATAACTTTGTCATTCAAAATGCTATCATGATGTGATTCTGATAGACAGATGCAGAAAATTGTCAATTTATTGTTATCAAGCTACCACCTTCAGCCTCCTATAGAAGTCACCACTCAGGAAAGTCAGACAACAATGATGATAACTGCCAGAATATGTGAAATGTGAAAGACAAGTAACCTTCATATTATGTGATTCTTTGTAAATTACACATTCCCATTATATTGAAGGAGGCAAACTCCTATCCTACAATTTTGGCATAATTTCAAATTTCTCAAACTTTATCATAGTTTATAAGCAGAAAATGTCTGACATGAGATGGTTCCAAGACAATTAGGCTTTCAGAAATGCCTTGGACTGGATATTACCGCAGGAAGAATGTGCGTTTCTGCAAACAGACACATCCCTAGTGTTGTGGCGGGTTGCTTGGAACGACACAAAAACAGACTGAAAGCTAAGATGCTGAAGTGCAGAATCTCAGGTGCTGAGGTTCAACACCTGTCTTTGTTGCTATGGAGATTAGGGAGCACGATAACAATGGATCTTGTGGCGCCAATTCAAGGAAGAGAAAGTAGGAGAACAAGAGGAGAAGAAAGGCAAGTATCCAGGGTAGCCTTGAAATGAGAGAATCTAAGAATGGACCCCAGGGTTAGTGAGAGGACAAATCACACAGGGAGAAGATGAAGTTAGACTGGG
>KN885579.1:0-10304 GCA_000934455.1 Apostichopus parvimensis | reverse complement strand
CCATCACAACACTAATAAAATTTAATAAATATCCCACAGCAAATTTAAAAAAAACAAAAAAAAAACATTGGTCCCAACTCACATCTTGGTAGCTCATTGCGTTCAAAAAAGAGAAGAAAAGAGTTTACCCCTGTTCGACCTCGCAAGAGGTCCTACGGGGGATAATAGATGGTTTGGTAGAATAGACACTTTTTTTGTTGGTTTTTTTGTTGTCAGTGCTCATTGCGTTGCTGAGATATGAAATTGTTATAAATAGTATATTATGTAATAAATTGTAATGTCATACATGGACAACACCATAAACTGTCTTTTGATTTCATTATTTGTCACTGATGCAATGAGTAGCCCCGCATAATTTAAATAACAAGGTCATGTACAGATTATTATCAGTTCATGTTTAAAGAAAAACAAAACCAGCTGTTGGTGTAGTTCATGAATGCCATCACAGATTATGGTGCAATGTACTCATCCAAATAAAGTAAAGAAACTAGTATTTTATAGATCAGAATAATGGAACATTCCAGACTGCAGCAGGGTTGGAATTTCAAGACCACTTCAGTGTTTCATTTTAGGATTATTACCAGGAACCAGCCACAGATTTCGTTACCCTTTTCAAATGTGTTAAATTTTCCCCAAACTTTCCCAGTCAGTTTTCCATTCTATTTTCTTCAGTTTTAATATTAATTAGCATTGGAACTAAACAACATGTAATTTAAATCCGAGACAATGCGTTATGAAAGTTCTGTATACATTACACCTTTAATACTGAAGAAATCTTTGGAGTTTTGATTGAAATTTGAGATGCCTATCTAAATAACTAATTTCAGTTTTACATCAATTGCAACCTAAATGTGCCATTTATATGAAATGTTCAAAGTTCTTACTTCTAAAGTTCTCCTTTCCACAGAGAGAACAAAAGAGGCTAGAAAATAAGGTCAAGACCATGGAAAAGAGGAAGAGAATGGGCTTAGCCTGAGAGGTGACAAATGTTTGCAAATAATTGCAACTTAGAAGAGATTGATCTGATACAGATGCAAGTAAGCCTCAGAGATAATGTCCTGAAGTAGGTTTGTACGAGAAGCAGAGCAGTCGAGAACAATCTCATGGACGATCAGTGAGGATGAACTGAAAGCTACAAGTTGTGGTAAACTATGCCCAATAGCAACAACCGATTGAAAAGGTTTAGAATATTATGCGCATAGTTGTTGTATTATTTTCAATACCTTGTTTCTTATTATTAGCACTGGAGATCCTTTCCTGGATTGCAAGTAAAACATTGAACCAATGAAGGAACTTCAGGTCATGTATTCTGTTGAAAAAGCTAAATGGTCAAGAAGTCTCTTCCGTTAGCAATGAGGAAACAATGTCAGATGTGATTTCTCCTCATTAATTGAGGCAAGAGTAGACAGGAGTTATACATCTTCAATGCTCCTCAATCACTAGACTATTTAAACTGTATCCTGTTTGAGCCACCATTACAGTTACATACAAATTGAAATGTTTGGTGTATCATTAGCCTTCACATTATAAATAAAATGCCAACTTACTCTTCCTTTCAAACTTTGTTGTCCGAACAACTAACCAATTTTATTTAGATCCTGCATGCTTACAATAATATATACTTAATGTGCAATGTCCCCCTCTATACAGCTTTTTATATGAGTCATATCAGCATTTCCATTGAATAACCCTACTGTGTCCTATAGCAACTTTAAATGAGTTTTGTATCCCAACTGGAATGAATTCATGCATATTGCAGTAAAATATACAGTATTAAATATGGATGAGTGTCTAGGTGTTGTAGGGATGTTTCTTATTGCATAAATACTTCTTACCATTGCTAAATTCAAACTCATTGTCAGCCGCAACAAATGTATCTTCTGGTCTATAGTTAGCAAAATATTTTCCCCTTCAGAGACAATTAGGCTATAAATGTCATTCTCATGAGTCCCTGTAGAATGTTAACTGTGCCTATAATTCATAGAATAACTTTTGTTTTGTCACTTTTGAAGAAAAGAAAATGACACATGGATTCTTTCACTTGTCAGCAGCAACTAGATTATTTGTATGCTATGTCATTGACAGAATCAGTAACAAAGGTGGCTCATGTATGATGATGATATTTTATTACCCTGTGTTATTAAATATATGGTTTTAATAATGTTTCATAGTATTAAAGACCATCTCAGCTTGTATTCAGAGATATTCTTCACTCTTTGGTGCACTTTTAAGACTCCATGGGTTACAGAAAGGAGATAATTGTACATGGAGCATTTTGGGCAGGTATGATTCTGGTCAAAAGTAATGCTGTTGAGACCAAGGAGGATGGAAACAATCTTCAATACAATCATGTCGATAAAATCATCTTGATCTGGCTCTTATCTCTCTTTGCATTTTGTGTTCAGTTGCCACCTCACCAAGTCTTGTAATATAATGTCACATAACTGGATGCGTGACTATGAGATCCACATGGATATAACCGCAATAGCTGACCCTAAATTGTAGTTTAGTTTAGTTAGTTTAGTAGAAAGGATCAGGAGGGACACTCAAGTCCCCATCAAGGACCCTATAGGAGAGAAAAAAAACTGAGGACACAAACACTTAGACCCGAATAAAATAAGCTTGTATTCAATATTAGACAAAATTCAGTGTCCCACAAAGTTAATGCTATGCTTTTAAAATTTTTTTTTTTGATCATTGACAAACCTTTTGCAGATTTTGAACAATTCAGTTGTTCCTGGTACATTTGTTGGTGGACTAAAGTTACAGAATATTTCCTGGTACATTTATCTCTCCTTTTTGCTACTCTGATGTGCCAAGGTTATTAACAAATGCAGCTTTTAGTACTCTGGTTATTGAACTTATTATTGAACTTATTATTGAACTTACTCTGGTTATTGAAACTGGTTATTGAACTTAGATATTGCCTGCCAGCATATTTCCTTTTCAGCTCATTTCCATACGGCCCAATTCCTGAACTTGATAGGATATCTGGCACTGCACATAGTCAACACTGTGAGTCTTCATCTATATACTTCAGATAAATGTTTACTTCTTTCAATCACATCATACTTCTTTTTTTGGTTTCATGAAACAAAACCTGCAGAATCACATTACTTACATGTTTGAACTCCTGGAAGTCAGGCTTGTTGCCTGGGAACGGTGCATAATAACCTGTAGTGTATTCTGTGTGTTATGATACATCCCTTGCCAAGCAGATACCTTTCTACCACAATGTAACTCAAGAATGCCAAAACAGCTATTTTAAAGCAGCAGGTTTTGCATTTGGTTGAATCCGTATCAGAGCTACCAAGTATTTCTAAAAATTTAAGACACAACTTACTCCATCGAATGAAGTGATAATAAAGTAATGACTGATCACATCATGTCATTAATGTTTCATCACAGAATGCTTTTCATTACATGTTAATGCCATCTGGATGAATTTCTTCAAGGAGTTTGCTCAGTATAGGTACTTGAAATAAACTTGACAAGATTGTCTTGGGATTGAGGTATTCGAACAATTGATCAAAATCGACTAAACAAAATGCCTTGTATTTGTAACCATTTGCTGTAACTGTGGCTTTTTTCTCTACAATATGATTATATTCAGTAATCTTGTACTTATGTATTTGCAGCACATTTTGCTCCAACAAATTAGGAATGCTCCAACAAATTAGGAAGGATATTTTAATTTTTTTCATAACATTGTCCAGCCCAGACTTCACACTGTTCTGTGCTATCTAAGCGTTTGAGTAAGATCTTGAAACGTTATTAAATATGCATAAAAAGGACACAAACACACCGAAAGATAAAAGGGAGAAAAGAATTGCAATTCTTTAAATTCAACCGCTTGAATGTATTTGAATGTATTTATTAAAGGTTCATATTTAACAGATCATATCTTTTCAATAATTGTAAATTATGACAAAGTTGAAATGGGTATATAATAATAAGAATGTGGGTGTGTCTATCATAGAAAGGTGAACTGAAAGATTATACAGAGACATTGGATGATAGTAGATACTATATCACTTGGAACCCATCCAGAAATAGTGGTTACCCAGCATGCCCTCTACAACCCCCCCCCCCCCTCTGTATTCTCTTTTCCTTTTAAACCTGCACATTACACCAAAGTTCCACCCTCAAAATTTATGAACATAGAAAAGTGACAGCTTGTAAATGAATAAAAAGAAAATATTTACTGTGTCGGCAAAAAGCAATGATTCAGGATAAAAATTACAGACACAGATTTAAGTAGAAAATGTTCAATTTTCAAATCTCTTACTTGGAGGGAAATGTTCTTGATGTTAGGCATTTGATGCAACTAACTTATGGGAAATATGTTGTTACATACGATCATGATGAAAAATGTTTTCTTTTCTATTTGTTTCCAAACAAAGCAGATGCCAAATATGAAAAAGATATCAAAACAGGAGACCTTGATACAAAATTCAAATTTGTGTATCACAATTCAAATTTGTTTCCTTGAAAGGAGATGAAACTACTTGATATCTCTAGCACTGATGGTAATTGACGTGGCAGAAAATGTGGCACAAAATTTGACAGAAAATGTCAACAACAACGTTGTCCACAACAACGTCCAAACAATGTCCAACAACTTCCAAAAAATGTCCACAACAACGTTGCATAGTATAACTGAGATTCTATTAAACATGGTTGATAATTGGTACTTTCCAGTATGATTAAAAGTGTTATAAACAGCTGAAAATCCAAACAATTCAATAGAATAAAATACTAGTTTATCAGTCAAAAATCTAGTCTTATTTATCAAAACTGGATTCTTTATAGATACACTAACTTATTTTTCTTCACTCTGTCTTGGAGTGTACCTTTATATCATGTAATATTTACACATAACAGGCCCTCCCTCCCGCCCAACCCCCACCTTCAATCCAACAAAGAGATAACTGGATATAACCTCATGGTTACACCTCACTCAGTGAGTTTTAAATTGTTTAATGTCCCACAAATTATACATGTTTTTTCACATTTGCACTTTCTCATGCATACTTTCATCATTCCTGAGTGTTTTCGAGTACAAGGTCTTCTCTATGACTACACTGTTGTAGGATGAATTTATATTGTCGTGTGGCATAGCAAATTCACAACAATGATGATGCAAAAATATGCTTTAACGACCCACATAACAGCAAAGAGCAGTCACACACATATCTAGCTGTACTAGCTCATTTATTTTTAACATACAAAATAAGGTCATGATTTCAAACTAATAGTCATGAAGACATGTCATTTACCAAATGCACTTTTCAAAAGCCATGGCCTTCAAAAATAACAGATGTCATGCATTTTTACTTTCATTCAAGAGTTCAATGGACCATTTTTTTTGGCAAACAAAAGTTCTTTTGAATATTAATGGATGAAACCATCATTATCATCAACAACATTAAACATTAAATTCTCGGTAAAGTATAAACAAAGTTCATAGTGACTTTAATTTATCTACTGTGGAGATACAAAAAAAGAAAGAAAAAAAAAGTACAATTAGTCGGTGAATGAAATCGTTTGGAATTGGATAATCAATTTTTATTAGCCTCATCCATTATACATATCAAATATGAACTTTGTCATCAAAAGTGCAGACACTTTGAAGAATTGCAATATTGATGTGGTTAGATCAAGACATCCAACGAAAAGCATATGCTGTGTTTATATATCAGACTCTCGTATAAAATAAACCATGATAAAAAATTATACATTTGGAAGTTTCCAAATTAAGATGCTCACTGATGGACAATATTGTCTTTTATGTAATCAACTGATAAAAATACAGCTTTTCACAGGCTTATTTTTAGTTGTATATCTTCGTACATTTGAGGGTCTATGTAGTGTTTCGGCAGTAACTGAATGGAGGCTCTAAGATGGTGTCTAGTCATTCTACATGTCACTTGGAAGACATCCTAGTAGCTAAGGGTGTGAAGACTCGCGCAAAAAGAAACGTCTAATGCCGGTAATCTAGTTTTGAATGAGGTGTAACAGAAGTGTTAAACACCACCATCGATCCCAGAAAATACACACACAGCTTGCTACCGTCGGTAATAAGACACTAGTGTACAGTCAGTACATACAGCTTGCAGTCAATACCCACAGCACAGTGAACAAACGATACAGCGATGGACATCTCAGGTCCAGCTAAAGATAACAATTAAGGTATAACGTTTCATTACTGTCTGCATTTTGTAGCGACACAAACAAAACGTCACTTGCAAGCAACAGAAAGTTAACTTTTTCAGATGGCTGCACGCAGTTT
Organism: Apostichopus parvimensis; assembly: GCA_000934455.1. NCBI lineage: Eukaryota > Metazoa > Echinodermata > Holothuroidea > Aspidochirotida > Stichopodidae > Apostichopus > Apostichopus parvimensis. The sequence continues at coordinate 4,012 of KN885579.1, read as the reverse complement.
GGGGCGAGTCTTCAATACCTTTAACCTCCCTATCTCGAGCTTTGACCAATAAATAAATGAAGAAAACCATATGATCTTGGCAAACTCTCAGGGAAAGAGTAATGAAATTCTTTGGCAGTGAAAGCACACAAAAGCAGATCTTCATCAAAATCCTTATGTATTTATCTTTGACAATTATTTTGTCTAAAACCAGAAATAAAATTATTTTTGACCTTAATATAGCGGTGTCTGTAGAGGAACATTCAACTACAAAAAAGGTGCAATCAGCTTTTTAATAAGCTTTAACCACTCAAGTCGACCTTAACCAAAATAGTCAATATTAATAACTGAAATTTATCAGAAATTTATTTATCTATAAAATTTTTCATCTATGATATTTTTCATCTTAACGAAATTGATCTGAAATTGATTAATTTATGAAGTTTTGTCAGATGGTTTGCAATATTTGACCAAACTTAACAATGCAACCAATTAATCAGATTAAGAAACCACCATTCAGAGCGGTATTCATTCAAAGTTATTATTTGAGGAGTAAGTAATAACTAAATCCACTATAATAACTGTAATAAAGTAATAACTGTAATAAAGTAATAACTAAATCCAATGTAGATAAAAGTTTTGTGATAATGCTTTTGTCATTGATCATGGCTTTTCACACACCATCAAAATGATTTTGATTGGAAGAGGTCTAAATCATGAGTTTCTGTTGTTCATGGACCGGTAAGAGGGGAGAGGAGAAAATCTTACAAAATTTGGAAGGGAACCTTGTTCAGAAGTGTTTAGACAAGTGTAAAGTACTATAGCATTTACACTGACAACAAACAAAATAAACTTATATTACAAAAAAAAAAAAAACTATCATGCATGGCACAATTTAGTGGTTTTAATGAAATTGAATTGTTTGTATTTAAAAATAATCACTTTTCTGTGAGTTTATGTGGATATTAAAAATAATCATTTTTTAATGAATTATACATCAGAGCTGTGAGTTTATGTGGATTCTCTATCATTAATATGTTATACAACAACAGAGCAACTTTCACGATATGCCAATATAAAACTAAAAGATTTAGATTATATTTCCATCATCAACAGAAACTATACAAACAGGATCAATACACAAGAAATATGTTTTATAATTCAAGTTAGCATAATTTACCATTTTGAATGAAAATCAGTAGTATTAGGAAAAATCATGTGAGTGTCCACTGAGAAATGTGTCTTGATTCTAATAATATGACTGTTAAATGGTTGAAGTCAAAATCTGTCTCTGATTTTTTCAAATATTACAGCCAACAGTCAATGACAATGGATGCGAGAGGGAGGTAGCAGACAACATCGTTACTACCATGGTTCAGTCTTCCTCCTATCAATGAATCTATCCATAGAATAATCAATTTTATCCTTGAACGAAAGAATCGCTCCCCCACTTTCAATGCAGTGTGAGCTATGATGGTGTAATCAGGTCTTCATTTTCCTTTACCCTTCTTTGGTTGTGGCTTTTGCTGCAGGAGTGAAAGGAAAAAAGGTACTGATCAGTATTGAATCCACACAACAGACACAAGGTAGAACGGAGGGGTTGGGGGAGGGGAGGAGGAGAAGGGAGGGATGATTATATTTGCTTCCTTGTTTTTAAACCTTGGGATATTTGAGTATTGGTTTGCCAGGATTCTGCATTAATGCACAGTAATTCATCACATGCAATGTGTCTAACTCTTTTGAATAATGCATCTTGACGACCTCATTGTCTTATATGAATCTTCCTACACCCAAAAGATGATTTAACTTCCTCCCACCCCTGTTGGGAAACTAGTCTTACCATGGAGCAATAAACAGATAGCTCCATGGTCTTACCTAGCTAATTCTTCACCCATTTTGGGTGATTTCTCTTACTAAATTTATCTACAAAGTTTTACTTTCAAATTTAGAGACAGGTCCAATATGCCACCATGAAAAGGCGAGTCTTGCCTATTAAGCAGAAATGTATTGTGCTCACAGTATATTTACCAAATACCAACAAATGAAAGATATTTTTCTATTTAAAATATTTAATTAAATGATATAAAAACTTATTTTTTTATATAAATTTAATGAAAGAAAATATGAAATTTTGCATAAATTTAGTTAATTGTGCCAACGTTGCTAATTACCTGCAGGGCTATCCTCAGGGCATCATTTTCATCCTTTTGATTCGCTAGCCTCTTGTCCATCTCACAGACATGATCACTCATCGCCTCCAGCTGGGCAGCGTAATTTCTTCTGACAACTTGTGAATCATCCTAAAAAGACCAAAAACACCCAAAAATTATCACTGTAATTAGATCCTAAATAATGCATATTTACATTCTGTGTGAATGTTTGCAGGCCATCAGTTCTGCCCCCAAATATGCTATAAAGTCAAATAATGGTCACCCATGCTCAAATGTTAACAAATATGTTGCAAAAAATAGCGAGACACTTTGATAATATTGAATTGTCTATTTTAATGCTCCTATATTGCCTCTGAATAATTAGTTTGTGGATCAGAGCCTCTAGGGAAGTACATTTGAAAACTACAAGCAATTATTAGTAATTGCTAAAAATGTGGTACCAATAACACTGATGAACTTTAATATTTCAAACACATATCGGTTGAGAAAGGGGTTTTTTAAGTTCAGAACAAATCTTTGCCATATCTCTATCTTATTCAAATTGATACATGAAGAGTGCCTATAGGTAATTTTCTCTGTACTAAAGCTATCTAGATGATACAATTTGATGAAAGTTAGAGGGATTACACAGTCACACACACAATAAAACCCAATTAATACAACGCTCTCTTTCAGAATTTCTCTGATAAAAAAAAAAAAAAATCAATTGCCATGGTTTAATTTCAAAAGGTTGTGAAAGACTTTGTATTTAACAGTTTTCATAGTTCCATCAGGATGTTGAACTCTCCCTGGTGACTCCTAGCTTCTCAGCTCCATTTTTTTGGACCCTAGGGATAACTACAGACTGTGGAGTTAATTGCCAATGACCTCAGCCCCAACCATGATTGAAGATCTACCGATGCTAACATCATCGTACTATGAATATTAATCATCCTACATCAATTAATATACAATCTTTCACAAATGTGCGAAAAAAAAATTTAAAAAAAAGAAAAAAATTCAGTGCAAGCTGGCCAAACTAAGAAGAAGGAAATGTGTTTCTGAAAACTCCACTGACTTTATAGAAACTTATAACACTGCCTTTTTCAAAGTCAGTGAAGCACACTTGAAAGTTGAAACTCCAGACATTTCCAACGACCCAATTTACCAGAACCCTCTAATTTATCAAACAATGAATACTGTCTGAAGTAATACAGAACATTGCCCTCTCATTTTCGTTATAAACCGAACTAATATTAACTAAAAGTGCATTGCCATCCACTGTACTTTTTACATCCAGAGGAAAAATGAAAAAAAAATAAATAAAAAAAAGAAGAAGAAGGGAAAATTGAGAGTATTGGCACCTGGGAGCGTCCAAACAAATAATTTGAAGGCGGAGAACATAAAACAGTGGTAGTTTCATAATTAAAGATTTACGGCACTCAGGACAGATGGGGAGAAATTGAGAGGATATGCCATTTGAATATCGCCATTGTTAGGTGGGGGAAATTAAAACCCAAGAAAGTTCATCGTTCTTAAGGGAACTTGCTAGTACTTTCGGCACGCAAAGTGATCAGTTATGCTATAAGACTTTTCAAGAGAAAACTCATCATGCTCTTTGATTGGCCAGTTTAAAATGTTAATGACTTGAGATTCAATTTGCAATAACACAAAGAAAAAAAAAACAAGGAGAAGAAAAGATAGAAAGGAAAAACAATGACAGCAGAAGGGGAATATATTATAATAAGAACCATTCATTAATTAACAATTCACGATTAATCAAGGATGATTTTGTTCTTCCTTCAACAGCCGTGGCTAAAGAGGTCATTGGCATATATACATGAGAGTCAGAAGATGATAACTTTCAAAAAAAAAAGAAAAAA
>KN885578.1:15066-43044 GCA_000934455.1 Apostichopus parvimensis | reverse complement strand
CAATCAGGAATACCGAGTACAATCAGGAATACCGAGTACAATCAGGAGTACCGAGTACAATCAGGAATACTGAGTACTAGATTCAAGTTATATACACTGTCATGTGGTTATATCTTCTTGTTTTACAGAGGGAAATGTATAACGGTTTAATAAATTGTGTAACATTTTGTAGAGAATGGAAAATATATTACAAGGTAAATACTTATCTATCTTTGTATGAATATGTCTCAAGAAGTGTTAAATTGGTGTAATGGATGAGTTTGGGTAGACATAGTACTGGTATACCATAGCGTAGCCTACAGAAGCACAAAATGTGAATCTTTCACATTATCCCGACATTCCAAACAGAAAAACACATGCTCAAAAAATTAGTGATAAAACATGAAGAGGTTTTAGGATCAGGAATGGTTTTTATTGCAAATGTTCGACACACACAAGACAAAACTCTTGTATAAAATAAACAATACTTTTCTGAAAATGAGGTTTACTCTCTGATGTTTCTCTACTCTATTTAGAGTAATGAGGTATTAACATATACATTACATAACATAACATATTACCTTATTAACCTATAGATTATCTGGCCTGGATTGACAAGGGCATCTTAATGAGAAATATATCAATAATATCACAACTCACTGGTAAAAGCAATACTTAAAAACTTACAAAAATTTCCGAAAAACAAAAGAAGAAAATGTTTATCTACTTGAAATAACGCATGTAGGCAAATAAAGAGACTTTTGCCTTTGCATTAAAGCAGACTGCATCATTTTATGCAACTGTCAGCTACTAAAGATGAATACGTCCTAGGATTCTAGTGTCAGCAGGCCGCCTAACTTTCACATAAAGTAAAATGATGAATACAGTCAAACTTATCAACATCAACAGAAATGTTTTTTACCTAAACTGACAGAAAAATTTATTGTTGAATAAATCTTCATTGTTAACTCAAAATTCTCTGGCAGTGTATCAAGTAGGTGATACATCACAAGCACATCGAATGGAATAACCTAGTATATGTTATATATGAAGAACATTAACAGTGCATTTCACAGGAAATAACCTGGTATATGTTATATATGAAGTACATAAACATTGCATATCACAGGAAATAACCTACTGTATGTTATATCTAAATTCAACAGCATATTACAGGGAATAACCTAGTATATGTTATGTATGAAGTACATAAACATTGCATATCACAGGAAATAACCTGGTATATGTTATATATGAAGTACATAAACATTGCATTTCACAGGAAATAACCTGGTATATGTTATATATGAAGTACATAAACATTGCATATCACAGGGAATAACCTAGTGTATGTTATATCTAAGTTCAACAGCATATCACAGGGAATAACCTAGTATATGTTATATATGAAGTACATAAACGGCATATCACAGGGAATGACCTAGTGTATGTTACATATACAGTAAACAGGGCATATCACAGGGAATAAGCTAGTATACAAAGTAAACGCATATCACAGGGAAGTACCTATCACACTGAATAGCAAACTACTACTCTACTATTATTGCTAAGTTTAACATGCTTAGCAAATTGTGCACACCGAAGGTACAATATCTTCACATTATAATATTTATAACATTTTATTGACTATGCAAAATGGCAACACTAAATTATATCTTCATCAAAGAGAAATGACTTAGACAGCTGTAAAATGTTTTATTTCTCGTTCCAAATAACTTGTCCGAATACCGAAAAAAAGGAAATTTATGTTGGAAAAAAAACTATTCAAAGTTCTTAAAACATTCTTTTAGGACTAGAATCTTCGCAGATCATCAAAGCTTTACCATGGATTTATTAATAAAACATGATTGTAAAACAACAGAGGTAAGAAGACAGTAAACCCTGTAAAGATTTAAGGAAATATATAAATATTATTATATATTCTCATTTATGATATATTTAAATTCCTTAGTTGATACAATAACTTTCTTTTTGTTCTCATTCTTTGAAAACATATGATTACACTGGACCCTGATTTTCAATATTGCTATTGATAAATTCTACCTTGGGTTTTCATATTATTAAATGCTCATGATAGAATGGTTACCCTGTTTATATATTTCTAGACCCTCTCCATACCCTTTTCCCTCCCCCATTCTCCTTCAGACATCATTTCCACTACAAATTCACATAAATGAGGCATAAAATATTTTAAGTTTTTTGACAGAGTATTCAACCACATGACAAATCCATCCAATGTCCTCGACAAATGTCCGTGACAAATCCATCCAATGTCCAATATGTTTAGGAGTTGTTGAAATAAAGAAAAATGGAGTTTACTATTGTTCTTAAAGTTTTCTTATAACATCATTAATACAATTCTTAATGAAACAAAACATTACTGGTGTTGATCCAGAATTAAATAAACCAAGATAATTATATATATATATCTGTCAGGTACAGGTGTTGAACTTTTTTGACAACCATCCACGAGAAAACATTGACTTCTGAAACATTTATGCATTAATACGAAACACAAATTTAGCTATCAAGATGTTAGGTTTCAGTTAACTGCCAGTTGTCTCATAACAAAATGGATAAACAGCTCTGTAAAAATGACTAATAATAATCAAATTACTATAAATTAAAGAAGCAAGTAATGTTAAACATTCTGTTTAACAATTTGACGGCACCAGCAAAAACTATGAAAAAAGAAAGAAGAAAAACCAAATATTGAAATGTACAACTGAGTACAAGACATCCAAAACACTTTCTTCACATCTTATATGCCATTCTATCTTCAGCTCAATGCTGGCTTATGTCTGAACCACTCTTGTTGGGGAAACAATGTAACATACAATAAACAACAGTGATTCAAAATGGAACCTACTTCTCACCGATAAAATTGAACTATATATTAATTTGTAGGTCTAGTCATATATCAAGGCCAGGCCTTCTTGTACGACCTTACAACAATGAAGTCTTTGGTACAGTGATTTATTACACCCATATAATCAAGTGTGCACAATTCACAGTCACTCTTGGGGAGGTGGCTTAAGGTGTGTGTCACTTCCAAAAGTTGGCACATGCAAGTTTACTTTAAATGTTACCTTGTAGGTCCCCGTTTATACACCCGTGTGAGGAGGGGCAACGGGCGATTATTAAAAGTGTGTCTTGCCAACGGGTGCAACGAAATCATCTGGCCAGGACTGGACCTGCGATCCTTAAGATGGCAAATCCACTGCCGTAGCCAATCGACCACAACCTACTCCAGATAGCCGGCTAGCCAATCAGGAATCAGCAAATATTATACATGAATAATTCATTATTCCCTGAGATAGTTAATAGAATATGACAACTCAGCAGAATATCACTCCAATTATTAAGACTGAAGTAAATCATTCATAATAATTAAGTATGATTGAAAATTGGAAATAAAGTGACATATCTCTACATTTTAAAAGCAATCTTCAGACTATCGACACTGTCTCTATCTATCTATCCTACTATTAACACAACTGAAAAATGCTATGAAATTCTTTAGCCAAAATATTCCAGCGAAGGCCATCTTTCGATACCTTCTTTTATTGCTTTTTCTAGATCGTTTGTTAAAGACATTGATCACCGAATCATCTTGGTTGCACCTTTCACAAAACTTGTTGTTAACCCCCTCTCTGCTTTAGAACAATACAATAATTAACTATATGACACAGACCAATAGTTCCTACACGACAAAGACTACTCGTGACAAGTAAAGGCTACAGGATGAAATGAACGGATTTCACGGACAGAAGCTGAAAGTTTCAACGGGAGGGTTTCCTGAAATGCATAGAAAATTTGGTAGAGGTATGTAAACAACAGTGCAGCCTCAAATCACAGCAACCCTAACATCAAGAAATAAGATATGAGAGTCATAATACTTTGAACTGTCCAGAATCAATATGACCAATATGACCAAAAATAGCCAAAGAAAATTTTTCGACTGCCCGAAAAGAAAAGAAACGGTAAACAAACTCATCGATAATGAGCTCTAAACAAATACTGCCCTTCTGCAATTTAAACATATTTTTTCTTCTTGGATTCTACTGCATATTAGCCAAGTGAAATTCTATGTGTGAATATAACCATGAATCTGGCACCAAAACAGCCCCTTTATGTGGCTTGATTAAATCTCTCATAATTCATGGTAACATAGAGGTACCTGATTTGGAGACCATTTCATTGATAAAATAGTTTAATTTTTTTCTCAAGGTTCATCAGGGGCTTATATGAAACCCTACCCATGTGATGATCACGGATTGATACCAGCTTACATCAAGGCTTGTCTTTTCAACATTTTATTTTTAAAATTTTGTTTTTCCTTTTTTATTTGCATTCATTTCTTGGGCACAACAAATTATGTTAAAATGTAAAATCAATCTATTTCATGACATAAAAAAACCCATTCATTTCCTTTATCAATAGTGCAAGGAATCTCCTAGCAGTTGAATTTCTTTGTCTTTTCAATACGTGTTCAGAAAGTTTCAAAGCAGGTGTATAATTGTCACCACTATTTCTACCCATGGCCGAAACATCTCCACCTTTTATGTAATTCCGTAGAGCTTAATATTTTGTTTGTACATGAAGTTCTAATTGTTAATTGCAAGAGTATTTGATTTTTAACGACATTTTACACTCCACTAAAAGTTTGCTTGAACAGAATATTGGGTCATCTTTTCATACAAATTTCCGGTACAAAATATTTTGTCAGAAATCCCTAACTAAATATAAATTTTATTTCACCCTGTTTCTTCATGCTCGATAGACAATGGTTATCATGAAATTGAAAGGAAAATATTTTCTTTCTGATATACAGTTTTTTGCATAATTTGTAAAAGTGATTGCCCAACTTGTCATTTTGTGCTACAAAACACCATCCATGATTACAGATGGTTGTGGATAACCATTAAGCCTCCTTGTTTTTGTTTATACTCGAGTGATTACGAGCATCTCAAATAACTAATCGAACTAATCTCTAATCGATGCTGGCGCACTGTAAACAGTAATGTCCATCCTTGATACGTGAAGGAATACATCTCTTTACTTGTATCTGTCTCAGAGAGACACGTAAAATCAACCTCTGATGTTTCTCTTTCTTGTGCTCTACGATAAAAACTGTTGAAACACAAGACACTATGGAGAAGGAAGCCCGGCTTTTATAAGGTCATAGACGAATAAATGCACGGTTGTGGACAAATAGCACCAGTATGAAAGATAATTGACCATGATAATACCAGGATACTCTTCTTACATCCAACAACTTTCAGATTTGATGAAGTAAACAAAAAGAGCGGGATCTTTAATTGACCAAAAAAATGTCAATTCCCCCCACCCCCCCCTTACTTCATAACTTAACCTACTCTTTTAGTTAGTCTTCCTAACTAGTAACACATTTATGACTTACTCCATCTGTTTTTATTTCATAAAAGTAGTCATTTTATGACAATTTTGATCTTTCAGATATTAGATGGGAAGTGTGTGTGTGAGGAGGGAGGCTTGTGTGTGGAGACACAATAGCCAATGAGTTTTGAAATGAAGTAGGCCAAACCAACATTTCACCTACCTCTGCCCCCTATCCCCGATTTGCAATTTCAGACACACCATTGCTGTCACTTATTAGCAAAGTTCTTTGGCAAGATCTGAACAGAGAGGGAAAGAAACAAAAATTGCTCCTCATATTCTTCTGGAACTACATCTTTTCAAGCTCATGTTCTGTAGCTTCAAGATTCTCTGTTTTCTTCTTCTTGGAGACGACACCATCGGAATCGAGAACTTCGTGGTCCGTCTGCTTTGGCCTGAGACAAAAAAACAGAATAATAATAATTAATAATTAACAGTTCTTATATAGCGCAACTTACAATAAAGTCTCGCCACGCTGTACTTAACCCTGGTCATTGATAACTTGTCACACCTACACACCAAAGTGTGCACAATTCAAACAATCTCTCCTAGGGCACCACAGTGCACCACAGCCACGTGTCCCCTCGGGGACTTCCCATAGGGTGCAGCCACAAACTGGCGCACGCAACTATATTTACAAGTCGCCTCGCAAGTCCCCATTTATACACCTGGGTGAAGAGAGGCAATGGAGATAAAGTGCCTTGCCCAAGGACACAACGCAATGATCTGGCCAAGGCTCGAACCTGTAATCCTTAGATCACAAGTCCACTGCCTTAACCACTTGACCACAACGCCCTGCCAGAAATCAAGAACGCATCACTTGGCTGACAACTCGGTAAGAATTAGATCACAGCTTTCAAGTTTAGGAACCTAAATAATAACGCCACCTAAACTTGATAATGAAATTAGAATGTTACTGAAATTATGTTTAATTAAATGACCAAAATATCATTTTATAAGGGGAAAAAAGAGATGAAATGAGTGAACTGATGAAAACATTATTTATTAATTTTGTCAGTATTCCTTTCTGAGCCTAATTCTTATTCTACAACCCCCCCCCCCCCCTCCGCCCTCTTGTTGTTATGTTCATGGTTGGCCCTATGTTGCAACCCGTAACAAGTTTTTTTTAAAAGAAGGGAAATTAGCGATGATGATAATAAAAATGATTTCTACAGAGGGTGTATCAGCAAGATGAAATATTTCCATTTCAAAGTTGAAATATCTTGTATCTAAATGTTTGAAAGGATATCACCATTCACACTGTTGCTAACCATGTAAATACAGCAATCATACATCCCCTCCTCCACTAGAACCATACCTGATAAATGTAGCCAAGAGCTTTGGGTCCACTTTCTTGGATTGCTCTGATGGTATTAGGTATCTGAATAACTCACTGAGTGGGACGGCGAGTAACACAGTGGTGGAGATAGTCAGTGTCGCGTACCAGTTAAAGGACAGCTGAGGAAAAAAACAACAAACAGACACCGAAATGAACATTCGTTATTTCCATTTTTATCCAACTAGATGATTAGGCTTTTTCCATGGTGATGAATCCCACACCATAACACCTTATACTTTAATCCAGTAAAAATCTAGGCCTTCCTATTGGGTGATGAAAGTCCCATTCTTAAATGTGATAACACTAAAGCGTTAGGTGTAGGCAAATTTGGCTGAATAATTGTGGGTAATTTTGTGGAATTTAAATCAAAATTGTGTGTGCCAACAGGTTTCAGGTTACATATCATCTAAAGACTCACCAGTCAGTTTTACTGGATGCAGACAAGATATATATCTAAGTCACCACAGAGTTCCTGGCGACTATCTACTTACTCAAACAGCAACTTTGCTGTTGCTAAATATTTTTAACACCCAACTACCATAACATTACTTCAAGTGTGTATGACCCAAGGAACTGAACATCACCATACTAATTTTATTGTTCTTTGTAAGAGTAGTATACGTTTCCGAGACGATGATATGGTGAGTTTTCTCGTATAAATCGAGCAACAACAAAAATAGTCTTCAAAGTAGCTTCTTTTTCCAACGGTTAAGTCAGGAACCACCAGAGTTTTGGAAACATCCATGCATAATGTAAATTTAACAAATACTATATATAAAACCAAATATTGCAATAATACATTTTAAGAATCTTGCTAAAACGTTATTACAGCTTTTATCACACATCGTCAAAGAAGTTGTATTTTTTCCAAGCTTAATTTTTATCCAACAATCAAACAGAACAATCTATGAAGCCGGCTGAGCAATTTTCATAAAAAATTTCTGTCGTAATATTTTTAAAAAGATGTAGTTGAAATAGTTCCCTAAATGAATAAGCATGGGAGTATTGCCATGAAGTGGTAAACGGAGGAAATATACTTCTACGCTCCCTCGTTACATTTTAAGAACTTCAGCGGTCCTCACCTGGTAGATGGCTAAAGCATCTCTGTTAATAAGTGACCCGGCACTGATCCAAGCACCGAGGGCAAAACTGCACAAGGTTCCTATCAGCACTCCCCTAGAAAGGAAAATAAAATCAAGAAAATACATCGACATAATCATCACAAATCTAGCCACAGATTAACAAAAAATTCATTCATCTAGTCCAACTATCTGTTGCCTGATTTAAGCTTTTAGTCAAGGTTTAAAGGTGAGTGGCTTTTAGCGCATGCCACAAGATATTTACTGATCAAAGAAGACAACAAAAATTAGTAACAGATTTATCTTAAGGTATCCCACAAAGTAAATCTGAACTTACCAAATTGGATTTTTCACAAGTTAACAAACAAACTTTGATTAAAATGATAAGTGGTGAGTATGTCACAAAAGATATTTATAGATGTGGGATGAGATAAAACTTGGCAACAGTTTTATCTAAAAAATAAATATATTTATAGAAGTTGTCCACGGTTCCCTAAACCACAAAGCAAACTTAAAACTAACAGACATTCTGTAGTAAACAAGTCAACAAACAAACTATGTATTATGGTATTATATTATTATGATACCATAGAGGATGTTGTTATTTTATAGTAATATTCAAAAGATATAATTGATGGAAAAGGAAAGTTGCTCATTAAAGTTACGTTCCCAAGAAGCGTTAGTTTCCTCTGTTTTGCTCCGTTTGCTATTAGGTAGGCCTCAAATGTTTGCTTGATATGCTATTTCTTTCCGAGATGTATCGGTTGGACCGATGCAATCTACTAAACTGCAAACAGGTTCGTCCGAGCATTGATCGTCAAAGTGGTAACCTCGGAAGTAAATAAATTAAAGACTCACCACGTGTTGGCTCTCTTCCAAAACATGCCCAATAGGAAGGTTGCCACTAGAGGGCCTCCTAGCGCTCCAAATATAGAATTAGCTAGAGTGACTAACGTCCCCAGTCTGCTAGCGGTGAAAGATAAGACTATCGTGAAAGCACCGAATACAAACGCTGTGAAAGTAAAGAGGTTCGAAAGAGAAATGTCAAAGGTCACAGAAGATCTGTTTAAACAGAAATAAATTTAGCAGAAGAATTCATCACGATTACAACGACGACGTTTTTGTTCGATGCGAGAACTTTCATCGTCTGAACATTTATGTATGAATGTACCACGTATGTCTGTGTGAATACACTCAGAGGGCTCGTCGGAACTTTTCTAAATTTACTTATTTATTACTTGGAATGAAAACGAGACTAGTCAAGCAAAGTAACTACATTCATGACCGTTTTAATTAAAGCTATGCAAGCACTACATTTTGAATGAATTTTTCAATTTCTTTTGATGCTGTTCTGCTCCATTAAAATCAGGATAAGGTACCTGGCAACATTTGATTGGCTCTTTAGCCCATCAAAGTAATTCCCAAAAATAAAGAAATTAGATATTCACTTTCAAAGGTTTGTGTTTAAGAAAAAATAAAAGATTTGCAATAAATTTTTGTGGCACAGACTATTTTCTGTTTGGGAGTAAATGGTTCAAAACTTACTAAATATGAACAGATAAGTCCAATTGATGTGTTGATATTACATGGCTTTGGTAAGATTGATGCAAATTTACAACCCAATGTAAATACAAAAAAACCCCCCAAAACATTCAGTTTCTTTGCGTCGCATAATAAAAAGTGACTGGAAGTTAAGACTAACACATACAGTGTTGAATCAGTAGCTAATTCTGCACAGTGCGTTTTAATACAGAGATGTAATTTTTACTGCTCTTTGACAACCGTGAGCATAAATGAATCTTCCCCCTGTTAAGCCAACCATACAAAGGTCTCATACAAGTTTGATCTCTTAAAAAGATGTAAGATAATTCTCAAGACCAATTAGGATGAATACATTTGAATTAAAATAACAACCTATATTATAATTGCATTTGCTTTGAATTCCTTACTAAGAACTTTCGCTATGAGAGTGTTGTGTGCATCATTGTCCACTAATGGCTTGTGTGTCCTCTCTGCGTTCCATTTCTTGAAAGGTTTGTAAATGTCGACGAGTATGACAGCTACGATGGCGTTCAATCCGGAAGACACAGTGCTGAAGAAAAATGAGAATGAACGACGACCGTTTTTATGATTTTATCGACTACTTACGTAAAGTGATATCACTGACAGGCAAAGCAGTGGAGTTTTGCATTTCAGTAAACTCTTTTCTTATTGCATCTCATTAACAATTAAGTCTTATTAGGAGTTAAATGTAGGTAAAATATCCATGAGAAAATCTTCTCCAATTTATCGATTATGCCTATGAAATATTGAAAACATCAAACCCAATGGCTCTGTCAGATTTGGTTTTCATTGATTAACACAATAATACAAAATTTTGGAACATTTCCGAACTCTGTACCTCATAACAGAGCTGCATGTTCAACAGATCAATTGAAAAAACCATGCTAGTAAAAAAAAAAAATGCTATTGGTACCACATTGTGTGAAAGACTGGTTGCTATGGTGATAACAATCTGAGCTGTTAATAACTTCATTTGTCAAATTGTTGCAAATCGCAAGGAAACTTTTTTTTTGTTTTTTGCAACACACATAGTAGACTATAATACATACCCGACAAGTCAAAGCACTGTACTAATAAAATATGTAAATATATTTCTGGAAACACATTAGAGTACAAAGCATACTTCTTGACATGCACCATATGTGCACATAATTCATAATTCAAATGGCGAGTCCTTTTGAGTACATCATTCCTGTGTGTAAGTGTTGATCAGGTTTCAGTGTACACTTTACGAGTACATGTAGACTTCTGTATATTCGAGTAACGTAAATGCAATTCTGGTTTGGGTGGGTTCTTTGGGGGTGGACAACCTCCTTTCGTGTACCCAAGTAACATGCTTCAATCTTGTGTTTCAGCCAGTCATTTTGATTAAAGAGAAGGATTCTTATACAATCTCTATAATGCACAATGTAACTCAATTGTCTGTGGTCCTTTACGATACATAATGCTGTACAACACATTTACATGTATGTAACTTGGGGTTCAACAGCCCCTTCTAATAACAATACATAAATTCTGTACAACAAACTTTAATGTACATGTCACTATGGTTTCAGTGGATCCTTTTCTCGCTACAGAACAAGCGTTAAACTTCCCCCACCCCCCCACCCCTCCCCCACACACACACATATACAATATAATGGGGAGTATGGCATGTATAAATTGAAACAAATCATGCAAGACCCAACACACCCTTTGTTTGAGCACTACAATTACAACCGCTCTGGACTGCGTTTATACCCACCACGTACACTTAGGGCCCGCTACAGATACTCATTTGTGCCTAACTCTAATCATATATTTAATTCACAAGTGAGAAGATAAGTTTCTTATTTGTAGGACTTGCTGTATATATGTTTGTGTTACTGTATGTGTATCGCAGTCTATTGATACTTACACTATCGTTTTTCTTTTTTTCTTTTCTATTTCTCGTTTTACGACCTGTGTAAGCCGAATTTCCGATTGTGGACAATATTTTCAAATTCAATTCAATGTATGATAACAGTTAAAGAGAGAGAAACATCAAGTTTCACATCAAAGCAAGTTACCTGAGTGCTCCAGCAAATAAACATGAAATGAAGAGACCCTGGTAGCCTGGGATATGACCAAACTGTTCACTCACAAAATACATCAGAATCTGTGAAAAGGGTAGAATTCCATAGAATAATGAAGTTTAGATTGGAGTCAATGATTTGGTAGCAGCAATGGAACACAAAATTGACCAAAAGGCAAATTATTATAATTCTGACATAACTGGGACATGGGTTTTTGTCAACTTAGAGATAGGTTCTTGTAATCAGTGCTTCTAATTTAATTGACTACTGTCTATTGTCTTTATTCTGTTTGTGTGATTGTTTTTTGTTCAGGGAGTAAGCTCTTGATGAGCCCTAAAGGGATTTTTGGTTGACTTCCTTCAGGCCATGTTTGCATATGCATTCATTTTAGATTTAGACTCTGTATTACATATCTAACATGTGGTGTGGAAAACGAAATAAACGAACAAATACGCGAAAAAATGAACGAATGAATATATAAGCTAAGCAGACTGAAGACTTTCTCTCTGTTGGAATTTCTTCACAAAGGAGCTTGGTTTTTAAAAACAAATAAATTTTCATTGATTATTAATATAATTTAAATTAATATTAAATAATTTAAATTTTAACAGCTGCGTTAATAAACTGGACTGTATTATGTAGATGAAATGGGAAACATCTTCCAGATTCAACGCAAAGGACTGTCCGAACCATTTGTGCCACGAAAACTTCAAAGTGCTGAACGAAATTTAGCCAACAAGGGAAACTCTTTAAATCTGTAAGCTTTGCAATAACACAAAAAAAAATTCTTTTGCAGGCTTGTCATATTTAAAGGCACATTTACTTGAAGACCAAATTGCCATGGTAACTTGAAGAAATATTTTGCATAAGATGCTCCACTCCTCAACCCCAAACTTTGACAATTGTTTTCCATTCCATTGTTCTTCCATTGTTCTTTGTGTGTTTTAAATTATAAAACAGCCCATAAAAGTTGATTAAGATGTTTACATGAAGGTTCAGGTAAAATATCAAATTTCATGCATGTGATATTATTGGATTCAAAGGTTCACAAATATCCATCTGGTTACCCAGACAACAGGACAATTTGCTTTTCCAACCCCCCCCCCCCCCCCCCCCCCCCCAACTCCTTTTGGTTTATGTTAACCCTAAAACAAGAATTGAAGAATCAAACTATGATCACCTGATCTGATTTGTCAAGGTCGGGAGGAGACCGCACATTTCCCTGTGGTGTTGGATAAGTGATATTGCTAGTAGGTGCACCTGTAGATATAGATTGTACAGTAATAAATGTAAAAATAGAAACACACTGAGAAACATTATTACTATAGTGTATTACATAGAGATTGATATGATTATTACTATACATTAATACATGTTATGGTAGATTATATAATATATGTTTCCATGGCTGTTGCTATACATTACATAAAAACAATGTAATGCCTCCTGTAACTGATTACATTACATAAAAACAATGTAAATGCCTTCTGTAACTGATTACATTAAGAGTATTGTAATAACTGTAGAGATCGAGTACACTAAAGCAGGGTCAGACTCAAACATGGGTGGGGAGGTGGGGGGAAGGGAATATTCTGCTTTTCAACCTCAGACCAAGATTCAAAAGTATTTACAACCAAACTGTTGTGCTCAGACCATGTGCACTAAAGTTACTGAAAAGTAACTTCTTTTAAAATGGTTAAACCATTCTTCAAACCATTTAACTTGCGCACTCTGCAAGATTTAATTTGTGGTCTAAATATATGCTTCAGAATGCAACATTTGACATGTTTGTCAGTGTAAGGATGCTCCCAGACCCTCCCCCCACCCCCCAATACATGAGGATTTGACCTCAATGACCACAGGGCAACACCCCCTTCTTTTATCAAATCCTGAATCCACTCAGAACAATTAAATATACCTCTCATGATACATTTAATGAAAAATGTTGTCGTACATCTTAAATTAGCCTGACAAAAAAAAAATTCAAATTTTATATCATATAGTGAAGGTAGAGTACCACAAAAGTAGATATTTCTGATACTTCTCCCACGAATAAGACTATTATCGACACTATTATCGATCAATCTAGGAGGGTGTTTTAGTTTGCCGAGACAAAAATCTTATTTTGAGACAGATTTGAAAGATTTGTTCCATCGTCTGAAGTTTGGCAAAAAAATGTAAAAAAATGTAAATTCATTGAAATATGATAGCAGGAAATATAATATAATAATACCATTAAACAATAATTGATAAAAATCCAAGGAAGTTAAGATTGTAAAATTACCTGTCCCTGGGAGGTAACCTATTTCAGTTGGACTCAATTCAGATGGCTCTGGGAAAAGGAAAGAAATAAGTTGATAAATTGTTTCGAGCCTCAAGAGGTTTCAAGGTTCAAGAGGTTCATTAGACATGTCGTACCATGCATCGACTATCTGGGTGCCTTTTCACCATATGTGTATGCATTATGAAGATTGCCAAATAAAAACATTTACTTTACAGATTTCCAAGACAAGTTAACCGTAGAGGATGTGTAATTGGTCTTTGTAAACATCTGACCAAATCTAGCATTGTGATTGGTTGGAAGGTATATATTTCTTTGCCTCACATTACCAAAAGAAAGAAAGACCATTCTTGGCATGTACAAAAGCTATCTAAATTTGTATATGGATTCTCATTAAATTAATGACAGAATAAACCGAGCATAGGAGTGTTATCTCAGTGGTTAACGCTGGTGCCTTTCAATCGTAAGGTCCCAAGGTCGAGTCACTCCAAGATTAATGTATGTCGTCCAGCTACAGAGTTGTTGACAATTGACAATTCATAATCACGGACGTTAAATATGAATCTAAGAGACTGACTTTGGTCAGCTTGCGGCTTTGATAAGCCAATGAGGCTGCTTCACGATTCCTGCTTGCAGGAGGATCTAAAATACATACATACATACATATCAAGATATGGCTTCTTCACTGATTCCCATGTGATGTACTTGCTTTGCTACCAAAGAGTTATACGAGAAGGCATCCACACAACCGCCTGTCAACTTTACTTTTGATTGAAACTGAAGACAATAACAGAATCAACATCGCTTTAAACCTCGTAAAACAGTGGGACAGTAAAACAGTAGGACAACGAATGGGAATTTAATAACAGTTTGGAACTTCAAAGGGCAAAAGACTCACCATTGTAGAAAGCATACAGAACCAGACCCTCTATACAGGTGATGGCTACGAGAGTCGTTACAAACGGAAGGTTCAACCAAGCTGAACTGTAAAGCAAGTGTGATGTGCAGTAAATTAATGAAATGTTTGAAAGGATGCAGGCTCAAAAGAACCAAAGGTTCTTATCCGAAGGGTTTTGATATTGCTAAGAATGAGGTGTCATTGATATCACTATAGTTATATTCCATGGGGGTCTTTGTTTAAATCCACCCTGCCGTATCTAGTCTTCAACAGAGATAGTATCACTTACATAGCAACGTCATATGATAAGGATGAAAAAAAAGGAAAAAAAGACAAAAAAAATTTGAGTGCTACTAATATATGCTGTCTATATCTCTGACAGGTTTAAAGATGTGACCTTTAACGATAACAATAATAATCAGGCAGTTATTTTTACGACGCTTAGGTGACCATGAATGTGGGAGGAACCAGCAAGGGCTTATGGATTACAACTTTCTCGTCGGGTGGCTTCCAATTCAACAATTTATCTCAAATTTGGAATCTTTTTAATTTAGAGAATCATTTCAGATGAGAAAACCCACCTTACTATGACCCGGCCAGGGATAGAACCCCAAACCTCCCGATTGCTAAGCCTTAAAGCTTTAAATGCCACCATCTTTATCCACTCAGCCACAACACCATGGTAACAAAATTATTGTTTAACTCCGAAATAATACAAGGCTAAACTGATGATGATGTTAAGTGCAGACTTTTAATGTACAATACATTGTTTCAAAACTTTGAATAACACAATCAAATAATGTTCTTTCAGCTTCAGATTAATGTCAGAGCAGCCCTGGGATCAGGTTTAAACAAAATTTGTCCTTGATAAACTTTGGTTTTTGTATCTGAGGAACTGTCATCATGTTCTGTGTGATTTTGCCTTAGCAGTCTCCTCTCTTGAATTGATGAGCATCAGATGTTTAAACGGCCATTTTGTCTAAATTTTTAAAAGAAACCTGTACTGATTGGAAAGTTTTTAATGGTCTACCAAACAACCAGAATGAATTTTATTGCTTAAGACACAACACAGAGAATATCGAGACAGATCTATCGTTCAGATTGTAATGCAATAGCAACATCATGTTCACAGAACCTACATACCTACATTAACACCTTTAAGCTTCATCAAGACAAAACTTAGTTAAAGGCTTAACGTGGCTCTCCAGTTCAACACGGACAATTTTTGGATAAGTACATACAGGACACACTGTCCAAACCTCTACTTACAATTGAGCATGTCTACGTGACTTGGCAGCTAGGAACCTCTGGACGGCAGTTTGGCCGACAGCCCAGAGAGGTAAAGAATTCAACCAAGTTCCAAACACGACTCCGAGAAAGGTCATTCTAACGGTGGGGTCAAATGGAAATCTGAAACGAGATGAGTAAGATCGTAATGGAACATTATTATGAGCTCCCTCCCCTCTTATCATTTTCCATTGATGAGAAATCAACTGTTTAAAAACCTTTCCACACAGACATGTTTTGTTAACATTACTATCAATGACATGCATGTAAATTTCAATTTTTTCAATTGTTTTGTAATTAACTTGGTCACTAGCTGAAATAACAGCCTTACTGTTTTGCTTGTGTCCTTCATATGTTAACCTTCCTACTGTAATGTTATGTTGTATTTATCGTGTACAAACAAATGAGGAATAAATTTGAAATTGAAATTGAAAAGTTGAAAATAGTGGAAATGAAATCCAACATGCCAAGTTGAAGAGAGCAACATTCTAATAAGTTTCTAGGATTTAGTATGAAAACGGTAAATAAAAAGTTTTACAAAAAATCCAGCCAACTATCTGCATGAAAAGTAATATTTTACTGAAAAACAGGAGGTGAAGATGGGAAACAGAGGGATAACTGATGAGGAGAGCAGACCACAAGCATCTGTTCCAAGAAAAGCCACAAATTTTATGGGATACGAACACTGAAGAACGCAATGTCGTTATTATTGGAAAAAAGAGCAAATATGTTAAAGTTTCGCACTGCGATGCTTTTATCTCACAATTTGATTGATTTTACATAGGTTGTATTGTACGTTACTGTTTGCTTGGGTAAAAATTTTTTTTTTTAACAAATACATGATAATTGCGGATGACATATCTTGAAAAAAACAGGAAATGAAAACGGAAAAATATTTCTTACTCAAAAAAATTTAGCCTTCCTGCCTCCTTGTTAATTTCCCAAACGTGGCTCATACCACCGGCTTCCGCCGTTCCCATGACGATGACCAGGATGCAGGTGATGAATATAACAAAAAACATCAGCACGTCTGTCCAGATCACAGCCTTCATACCTCCCTAGGGGAACAAAAATATTTCAAAATGAAAAGCTTTAACGAACTTCGACCCTACAATAAACACAGTTATTATTTATACTGTAATATTTTTGAAAATCATTCCAAAACACCTGTTGAATGTTTTTCACAACATGCACAGGGTCGCGGTGCGTCATGTCTTTACCGAAGCAAACGTTCAGACTTAATAAAGGGAAAAATCAACTCTAATTTGGTATTTGTATCGCAGCTGTTTACTTTCAGTAAATATTACCAGAACCTTTGATACCTTCATCAGAGGTAAAGTTTACAGCTTAACAGGCAACAGTTGTTTTTTTTTTACAATAACAAAATTAAATACAGATCTCCCAGGTTATTTTGCCTTGAAATAACTTTTAGTTAATATGCAATAGGCATTTTCAGCAGTTTCTGATGACACTGAGGGTGGAATTTTTGAGGAAAGCTCAGTGATTTTGTTGCTTTTCTTGTTACAATGGATGCTTAGGTTCAAGCTGTTCCTATGAACACAAGTTCAAGAAGGTCTGATTTGAAACTATTCTGCAAATCTACAAATTTTGGGGATATTTCTGGCACAGTAGACCTTCATTTCAGGGGACAATTTTATGTCTTCTGATGTCACATGACATCCAGGGACTGTTACTGAATCGGGGACTTCTCTGGTCACCTTAACCAAAAGTTAGACAAATTTTTAAGTTTACATTCAGAGTAAGAAACACAAGCCCTGCAGATTTAAGTGAGTATCACTAATTTCAGCATGTCATTCCTCGTCTGGGTTTACGATCCAATCTTTACAAGCTGCTGTAGCAATTAACCCAACTTCGTTTGTTGTTCTTAGTGATAAGGAACGATACAAGTGGTGAAACATTCACTGCAGACACAGCAGACAGACCAAAGGTCTTTAAATTTGTTTGGCAATCTCCTTCTTGATCTTAAAATGATGTTTATTTTGAAGCATGCAGCTTACTTACCAAGGTGGTATAAAATG
Organism: Apostichopus parvimensis; assembly: GCA_000934455.1. NCBI lineage: Eukaryota > Metazoa > Echinodermata > Holothuroidea > Aspidochirotida > Stichopodidae > Apostichopus > Apostichopus parvimensis. The sequence goes on along the minus strand of KN885578.1, from coordinate 25,086 downwards.
TACAGACAACCCCGGTAATTAAGATCGTCTTCCACAAGTCAAATGTCGTAACTGTGGAAACAGAGACAGAAACATCTCTCAAATAAAAGAAATCACTAAAAACTGAGTCACTGATGTGTTTTATCTCCCCCCATCCACCACCCAATCAAATGTGTTATATCCTTAACTCACATATGAAACCAGTTTCTACAAATTAACCCTTGTAACACTTTTACACCAACAGAACATACTGCAATTATGCAATTTCTTTGCTTCAGGAGTCATGTTATGTTTCAATATATATGATCCAGTAGACAAAGAGCCGAATTGTTAAACTTTTTATACGATTTTCACATTCGGCGTGATTAAATCATAATATCTGGGCGACTAAACTTTGCAGATTGAGAGGGAATCTGTTGTCAAGATTGGACCATTTAACATCCACTTGATGAAAAAATCTACAGTGAAGGGTGTCTTACTTGTATTATTATACTTGGACTCTTAACTGACCGGTAAGTTTTTGTTAAATCGGTGGAAATCGACCACCAAAATGCAGCCAGTCGATTTAAAATGGACTCACAAACTAAACTAAAATCAAAATGACTATCAATAATTATACACAAGAAATTGTTTTTGTACCATATTCTAGCAGAACTCTACACGGTGACCACTCGACAATTTCCCCTTAAACTGTGCAGGCCAAGTAACTTGAAAAGTGTTTTTAATAGTGTTTACACGGGTACCAAAAATTGGGAACCGGGTACCCGAGGCTGTTACCCGTCGGGTATCCGGGTACCCAGAAATTTGTCTATTTATCTTCTGGTATAGCTATTTTCAATAAATTGCAAATTGAATGCTATAATATATCAAGTGTATTTTTCTCTGACAATGTTTCCATGTTCATACATGTTCGTTAATTTCAATTTTGCATTTGTTTCTTTCAATTAACCTGTTATTTTATAAATTTGTAGCTTTCGAAACATTTTTAAACTTCTTACAAAGTAAAAGAAAAAGAATATACACATTCAATAAACAAATTTAAAGGATTCGGGTAACAAATTAGGAACCGGGTAGTAGAGCGTCAAGTGGGTACCGGGATAACCTGTGCAAACACTGGTTTTTAGTTCCAAAATGAGATTAAGATGAGGGGAAAATGACGGAATTGGATCGAAGATATCAAAGTACAGAATTTGACTTACCAGCCTCGATAGCCAATGCTGGAGTGAAGGTGACGATCGCCATGTAGAAACATGTCTGAAGTATGAATATGCATGCTCCCACAATCCTTAGGGAGAGACCATATCGAAGCTGGAGGTACTGTGGATAAATAATAAATTGCGTAAATTCCTATGGTTTTCTCTTTTATGCAGACCTAAATAGTCGTACAGAGCGGCCGAAAAGTAAGTTTAACTCTAAATTAAGACACAATTACTCAAAACCTCCGCGGTCGGCACGTACTTAATTTCTCACTCGGTTGCTAACCTGCTGGCTCATGTCCAACCTACCGGTATAAAGTCGTAAGTCAACAGTACTTTAGCACTCTCCTGGCTCTGCCCCTCCACTGACCTCCACCACTGACCTCCACTCCCCTCCATCCTCAAGACCTCTTCTATTCTCCACACAGAGCACACCCCATTATTACTACAGTTTTAAGCTTGAGAGAACAATTCTGTAAAATGTGTCGATATCATGCGGCCTCTAACTTTATATGCAGTCTATTTTATCCATCTGTCACTCTGAAGACTTCAAGAAATAAAAAAAAAAAATTTTACTTCAAATTTCCAAATGACTTAATAGTGATTCCTTGCATCATCAGCAAAGGTTCTTATACTCGTGTGGGCCTGTTTAAGCCGATTTCATACCTTGATCTCAGGTGACCTTAAATGACCTTTGACGAACCAAGGTTAAATGCTTTCGAAAGAATGTGGGAAATTTCACACCTATGGTTTATTATTAAATGTTCTTACTACTGCGATTGACTGAGCATTTTCCACGACAGTATTTTGAGCTGAAATGGGAAAGCTCTTGCGCTTAAATTTCCATTTCACTAAACCATAAGACCATACCAGCTAAATAAACAAGCCTGTGTCTTTGGAGTTGCTGGTACTGTAGCTGTGCGGAAGGAAGTAGATCTTAAATCATCACATGTGCATTGAATCGATCAAGCGACGCGTTAAGAGCTGGAAATAACAGACGATGAAACCGAGATGACAGAAAAAATGAGGGTATTTGTAAAGCCTGAGTCAACTTATCAGAGGTAGTAAGTTCTAAGGGTGATTAATATTAGTTAACATCAACTTATTTGTGATGAAGAGAAGAAAAAGCTACCTACTGCAAAAAAGGCTGCAGAACCTCGATACTTCTTTCGTGCAAACAGCTGGGTCATTCCATGTCAAAACACCAAATTTTGGAGTTTGTTGTAGTTTGACCTCTTTTTTCTTAAAAATTAACCAAATTTATGGTATGCTTTGGAACACGATGAAAATAAGCATATTCTGAAAATTTCAGTTGCATTGCTTCAAAATTGCTTGATTTAATCACACTTTGATATTCGGCATATTTGTCGCCACCATGGAGAGAGGTCTGGTTTCTCAGCAATTAAACGTCCTTTCTACTTTCCTATTACAGAATCCCATAGACTCAATCCCATAGAAATGAAAAAATAAATAAAAATTGGGTTATCAAAGCTTTGTCTTGTGGAGTTAGGGCAACTTAAAAGTGTCCAAATATTCAAGTTTGATATTTTTTGGCTAACAAATGTGATAAATTGCTCCTAAACTATCGCTTCAGAGATTATTACGTCCAGTCCAATTAATACAAATAATGATAACAATGCTGTCCTGTAAAATATTTGCAAGTTGTGCAGCTCTAAAGCTACTGTTTCATGCTGCGATTTTAAGGTTTTTGATTCCCAATTTTTTACTAATGTAACCATGTGAGAGCTGTGAGGGTTTTTTACTTTAATTATAAGTATCAAGTTCTCGAATCATGCTCTACTCATGCAATGAGGGTGGTAATACTTGGAGACGGCCCAGCAACAGCCATCCGTGATTTGACACGGAATGACCCACCTGTATTTCATCGGCAATGAACTGTGCCGACCGGTATGACAATATCTCAATTCATAAATAGTTTTACATAATGAGCTGAAAACAATGCTAATGTACAGAATATTCAGGAGGCTACTTGTTTAAACTATGAGCTAAATCTCCAAGTGCCCTACAGTAGCAGTGCTAACCACACTATCACTATGTTAGTCAATGTGGTATTTCTTTTACCACATTTTTGTGTGGCTTTCTTGCAAAGAAAGGTAAAAAAAAAATTTAAAAAAATACATGTGACTGCACAGTTTTGTTACAAACTACAAGCCAGTGAAGTTTAAGATGGATGTCTACACATACATACATGTGCATGCTTTATGTGTTGGCTTGGATTTACTTGGATAATGTCAAACTATTTATCCGGTGACAAGAGTCAATTCTGGAACTACCCCCTCCTCGTTTCCCTTACTGGTTTATTTACCTCGTAAGCTGTAGTGATGTCAAGACCATGAAAGACAGGGACAAACACCAGGGCAATGGTAGGAAAGAGGAGAAACTGCATGAGGATGAATGCCATATACTGCCCTCCATACGTGTAAATCTCAGCAGGAGTCCCTAGCAACGTGACGGGAGAGATGAACGAAGCTAACAGCGTCATAGCGATGGCTAGTCCATACACATTACGGTCGGCCAGGAAAAATCTAGAAGGTAATAAGACGAGATTTGGTAAAGCGATGAACACACACATTGTATTCGGGCCTGTAGCCACGGGGGAGGGAGGAAGGGGGGGCATTCTGGGACGATGCCCACCCCAATTTCAATTTTGCCCCAACATTTGTTTTCAAAATTATGGTGTCAGTAACGGACCCCTATGGTGGATCCATGCAAATGGCCCCTCAAACAAAAAAAAATCTGCCCCTCCAAAATTTGACAAGCTTGCCAAAGGCCTCACTATGCTCACAACTTTCCTTGCTTTAGATCACTGCTTAATTGCTTGTTCATCTGTGTCTTTCTTTAAACAAGATGGCTGCCTTTATATACTGTAACCAATTTACTTTTCAAAAGACTCACTCAAACTTGCCTTCAGGAGCAACATCACAGAACAAATGTGGATTTAAAGTTATTCTTTTTGTCCATTGTGCAACTATACTGAGTTGGTTACTGGCTGCAGCAGTTTAATATAGACACTTACGCATAGTAGATTCTATCAACAGCAACTACTACGGATTCTGGCAGGCTGCCAACCAATGCTAGGAATAAAGTAACTAAAAACATCCTTGAACTTTTCATGACCTTGTTTATACACCATTTATACATCTCACGACCATACTGTTTGTCCAGTACTTTCTCACTGTTCAGAGTTTGTATTATTTTAACTGAATTATTAGATCTACTTATCTGTACTGATGTGATAGTGAACTAATTGCTGACAAATGTCAACTGATTAATTAGTTCATTAAATTATATCTCTTTTATAATGGGCTGAACTTGTTTATTAATTCAATAATAATAATGTAGTTACGGTAGTACCGTTAGTACAAAGATAAAGGTCAACGTGGTCAGTTCTTTGAGAATGCAGCAGTGTGGCTGCATTTCTTGACCACTTTGCTGCCAGTTTCATAATAATTTAGCAGCCTGATGTGGTCTCAGATTATGTATTGGGTTTGACATTGAGGTTTATTACAACTTTTTAATTTATAATAAATAACTCATGATCAAAGGGTGCTAGTCCAAATCTGATGCTATGGGGGGGGGGGGGGAAATGACCATAAAACCTCAAAAGGTTGTTATCTTATGACCATCACTGCACAGTGTTCCCAACCAATTAAAGACTGTGAAAGCATACTCTTGGTAAGCAAAAGAGATTAACAGTAGAGTCACTCAAAAAAAAAATTTCTGTGGGGGGAGGGGGGGGGGTGGAGAGGAGGAGTGTACTTAGGAACACAATTCACCATTTAGCTGAATTTGCAGTTTCAGCTCTAGGATAAATAAACTTCAAACATACATTACATGGCAAATAAATTACTTCCCATTGTTCTCAGGTGGGGACCGGTAGGGTCACCACCACCCAATAAGGGTCACAACCTTCTGGCTAAGTCAATAGGGGATTTTCCATTCTGTATATGTGTTTATATAATACTTGCAATTTGTGATGTTATGGTTCCAAGCCAATCATAGCGAATTGGGCAGATCAGTATGAGTTTGATGTGAAGAGAAATGTTTCTGAGAAAACGTTAAGTACTAACTGTACCCCAACCATTCTCAGCATGAATAAATTTAATAAGGCTTGCTGGTTTCAACAGTTTTTCAAGAAGGGATAGGTTATTCAAAACATTGTGAAATTTGACCTGTCCTATACAGTAAGGGCGCTTTAGATTTGTATGGTGCACAATGTATAGTTGTTGGCAAATTGTGTGTCATGTGATTTCAAAGAAGACACTTTGTTGTTAAAAAAATGGAGATGTATTCAAAATTTCATACATAATTTTAGGGATCATTTTAATTGACATGGCCTTAATGAGGCTGTTGAAATATTGTACATGTATTATAATACATATTAAAGGAAAACCCACCCCCACCAACAAAAAAGAACCCACAGTACAGACAAGTCCAAAGCATCAGGCTGCAGTTGTCCCTTTGTTTTAGGTAATGGTCTTACTGTAATACTGTCTTAGCAATGTTCTTCTCATATTACATTTTCTACTTTGTATAGAAGGAGCATTATAGGTGCATAATGCATGCATTTAGTGCTATGCACTGAAACTAACAGGTCACATAACACCAACCACATTTTACAATTTAAGGACATTACTGGCGACCATTTGATAAATTAATTTGGAGATGTGGTAAGGAAACTTAACAAACAAAATGATGTCCAAAGAGAAAATACTTTTAAGTTGGATTACTGTACAGTAATTGATATGCCTAATATACCAGATAAAGTATAATCAAAACCCTATGAACATTAATAAGCGCTTATATCCTAGGCAGATTCTAATACTGTACCAATGCTCGGCATAGCATTTTTATAGCACTTACCGTTTAGTTGTTTTCTGGCCACCTCTGGCAACACTATGGTATATGCCCATCGCTGCTGCAGCAAATAACATGACAGACATCAAAACAAAATCCACCCATCCTAGTGGATTTGTTGTAGTTGTCATGGCAACACTGAAAGGATCAAACTTAAGCTGAAAAAGTAGATTGATGAGAAAAGATATATACAAATCTCAAAGTGATATCAAACAAGAGAGTTCACCTGCTATATCAGAATGACTGAAGGGAGGGGGTGCGAATGGGGTAGTAAGGAAGGTTAGGACCATTACAGTACAACAGGTAGTTAATTATACCTTTATATTCATCATTATCAAGAGAAGTCATTTACTGAGTATCACCTTGTAATTTTTTCCAAATATGGCAAATATAAACGCATTCAACAGAACCTTAAGAGTCCAGGCTCGTTCTGCCTCCGAACCGTTCTTTCGAGGAGGGGGGGGGGGACTGGGACAGAAATTATGTAAATGTCATCGGCAATTATGCTACGGTAGGCATACAGTAGTGGTTGCATTAAACATGTAATCTAGCATACAGCCTAATGTACTGCACAGGTTACGAATGGAAAGGACAACACACCTGCTCGCACGAGCATCCGATTAATGTTTCGGAATATAAACAGAAAGAGATACCATTGTCTGAATTTTTCATTCTCACTGACTCTGCGAATGGGCCACAAATCCAGTGTGGTTAAAAAAGTTCATTGACATTATTGTGTGATAATTTACTACACAATATAGTATCAGAATAGATTTGTTTATATACTATATAGATTGAATGCATATCAAGATTTTAAAGCTGAATATTTTGAATTTACCCAGAATACTGTAGCTATAGAAACATTTCTAGAACAGAGAACTTAACATTTTTACTTCGAAACATTTTGTGGATGTAACAGAACTCGCTGAATAACAACAAAATGAGAGAGACAAAGAAAGCTACAAAAAAAATTTGTTGTGATTTTAAACCTTAGGGCTACATAACACAATGGCATAAGCATTGTATACAAAAACATCTCCTTATAATCAAACTTAATTTTCTACAATTTCAAATTTTCCTATACCAAGTAAGATCCTAAGCTTTGCCCAAGTTTGAAGATAATTTAGAAATCAACCCCCCCTCCCCCTCCCACATAAGATCTGTGAGGCTGCAGGAATGATAATTTCCTACAGAAATTTGATATGACTATGGTTTGTTCCATCTGACCACTGACAATTCCACTGCTCGCTATCTCAATGTATACCCTATCCCACAGTATCACATCAACATCAGCTGCTCCTGTTGGCAAGGTACCTTGTGTTGCAAAAGGCCTAATTTTGTTTTGCTTAATGTTCACTGGCAAAATGATCATTGTAATTAGCATGACCTATCTAAGTACTTTCACATGACCTAGAGTATTGGTAATATCTACTTAGGCTTAAGCCTACATTTTTCTAAGCCACAGAAGCAAATTCAAATCCTCATCAGAGTCAGAACTGAGGATTGTTAGTGATGACAATTTGAAATGTGAGAAAATAGGATAACTTTCCTGCCAAGTTATGCAACCTGCAAAATGTTTTCAAATGTTACTAGTTTTTGGTTATTTTTGTTTTGTGTAATTTGTAGTTGCTTTTGTAGCCTAGTTAGCATAGGCCAGTAGTATTGGGCCAGTAGTAGTATTCACTAGGCCTATAACTGGTTATATTACTATTAAATATGATAAGTTTATAATAAGATACCAAGTACAATGGTACGCTACTAATACTATATAAGTACTAACAGTACGTTTCAACTGTTGTGTCTGCCTTAATTAGTTAGTGAGTCCTAAGAAAAGTGTAGGCTCACAAGTCACACATCCTAGGCCTAGTCACTGTCAGTAGCAGCAGTTATGCGAGTGACCTACGATACGTTGTCATTCAGGATTACAAATAAAGTTGTGTTGTTATGCCTAAATCAGTCACGTTAAGCCTAACGAATCATTGTTATGTTAACATGACTGTGAAGTTTTGTAACAGAAAACTACCTTGATTACCTTTTCCTTGTGTACAGCAAGCGATGGAATTTCGTAAATTTCTTATCACTCGTAAGACTGGTTAACATGCGATGTCGTACGTTCAGAGCCTACATAACACTATAGCATTCAGGGTCTATGTAGCAATACCCTGTATGCATGCTCTGTGTAATGTAAATAGAACAAGCATGCATGGCTGTAGTAATCGGATGAGTAGTAGGCGGAGCCTATCCAGTTTACTGACTTTTGATTGGTCGATCTCTTAGTAGAGTAGTAGTGGGTTGAATTCTTTTCGGCTATGATACATTGGCCGATTCATAACTTATGTGATATGGGCGGCCATTTAGGCAATAAATACAACGATGAAACAAGAGACAACCGGACAAGAACAAAGATGAAAAGGAACAATAATAAGAATGTATTGTATTACAGATAGACTGAAAGGATATAGAGATGAAACATTCTTAACAAGAAAAGAACAAATAAACAGACCAAAATGAAGAAAATTACATGATCATTCAGCTAATAATAAGTAAAAGATGCACCAAAATGAAACTGACTAAACAACCAAATTAAACTACACCAAGCCATCGATAAACGACATGACTGCGATTGAAAGTTTTCACCATAAGTCAAAACGAACGTTGGGACAGAAACACAATGAACATGGGGAGAGGATCAAAACAAACAGAGGGCGATATACTAAGCACGCCTCTTAAATAACTTTAGGAATGCCCTCAGCACTATGGCGGGCCATCAGTCTCAAATCGTGGGAGATCGACTTATACCGATTTAAATCGACATATACCAATATCCTTCGACTTATACCAGTTTCCAGCAGCTTAAATTGACTTCTACCGATTTAAATCGACATATACCAGTTTAAGTCTGCATATCATCGATTTAAATCGACATATACCAGTTTAAATCGATGATATGTAAAGGAGCTCGGTATATGTCAATTTAAATCGACATCTTCCAGTTTAAATCGATGATATGTCGAATTAAATCGGTAGAAGTCAATTTCCGTGGACTTATACCAGTTTCTAGCAACTCAAATTGACATATACCTATTTGAATCGACATATCATCGATTTAGCTCATTAACATATTCCAAATCCCGATTTCGGTGATGATTGACATGTGGAGATACATAAGGAATATAAGTCGATCTCCCACGATTTAAGACTGATGGCCCGTCATACAGCACACCGCAACGGCGCAGCTCGAACAGAATCTTGCTGCTTAGAAATTTTGTCATATCATCAGGCCTAGTTATGCTTGGTCACGGTGACAAGGCCTGTCTATGGTTGGACAGAATGTCGTGCACACAAGATGTCGTAATACATTTCGTAATATAACACGGTTACGGAAAACCAAAGCACCGGCATCTGTCCTTTTAGTTCATAGGCGTTCGTTCGTTTCGTGCGAATGTCCTTTTGATTATGTTACAACTTCGTTTTTGGTTTCGATGATAATCGTAACCTATGCATTCATACAGGCGGAGAGTGTGTGTGTTTGTTTGTGTGTGAGGGCGGGTCAGGGGAGTACAGCCAAGGGACAGATAAAGTCATAAAGTAGGATATTTAACATAATCGCCCAGGGGTCCGAATTGGTTCTATACGGGCCTAACTGGTGTTTTGGGAAGTTATCGGGCGTGCGAATGGAGTTGCAATTGGATCGAATCAATTTTCCTTCATTATTCTCTTTGTTGACCTTCACACGATGAACATTTTTTAAAAGGTATGTCTTACTTCGAACGATAACTATCTTATCTTGAGTAATCTTCAATGGGTCTCTTAAAATTGTTGAAAACCGCAATACCGTTAAGCAATAATGTTGCCAGCCATCCATTGAGCTGGAAGTGTCCAACAACTATAATCACTATGATATTCCAAGTCCTTTCCGTCTTTACAGCACGCCGCACTGCATTTTATAATCCCGAGAGGGATTTGC